>CAJNJA010015695.1:0-11649 GCA_905231915.1 Symbiodinium necroappetens | reverse complement strand
TTAGGGCTTTAGGGGTTTAGCGGGTTTAGGGTTTAGGGTTTAGGGTTTAGGGGTTTAGGGTTTAGGGTGTCTGCCTGCGTGGGGCTGAATATCCATGCACCGGCGCCACCCCACTTCCAGGGATCTGTGGGTGGCGGCACATCCTGCGCCGAGCGACCCAAGCATGATGTCGTTAAAGAATCCATCGCAACTGGGATTTCTATAATTTAATCATGCGCTGTGAGAAGTCACAGGCTGCCACCCAAATTACTTCCTGTTACGGTTTAGGGGAAGAGCCAGGGCGACTAGGGGGGCCAGGGGGGCCAGGAGGCCAGAGGCCCAGAAAACCCAACAAGGGGTCAGGGGGGGGTCAGGGGCCCAGGCACCAAGGGCCAGTACAGCACGTCACAACCCCAAAATGACGAATTTTTGCCAGTCCCCCCCGTAGGACCGGCCTCAAAGGGAAAATCAATGTACATTGTAAGGATCTTGCCCACGGGGGTGGCTGGAGGCAGCGCCGTGCCTCCCGATGTACGGAAGAGCCCGGAGGGGCTCTATTCGTCCATTCTCCATCGGCTCCTCCCATTGACGTGCGGGTGTAAAGGCTGACGTGTTTCTTCAGTGTCTGACCACCCTAATAATGGGTGGGAACGGCCCAAGCGGGCCGGGCGGGAATTTAGGGTTTAGGGGTTTAGGGGTTTAGGGGTTCAGGGTTCAGGGTTTAGGGTGTTTGGGGTCTGCGGCTTGGCGTTTAGGGCTTGGGCTGCTAAGGGTAGGGCTTCAGGGTTTAGGGTTCTAGGGTTTAGGGTTTAGGGTTTTAGGGTTTTAGGGTTTAAGGTTTAGGGCTTGGGGTTTCGGGTTTAGGGCTTGGGGTGCTAAGGGTTGGGGGGAAGGTTGGAGGCTTTTAGCATCGGAGCCTGGGAGATTCAGCGGAAGTATGGACCAAGGCACGGGTCACTCGGAGGTTTTTGTCACAGGAGGCCTCCAAGGCAACATGGAGATTTTATCATGTTGGCCCTATTACCTAAACCCTAAACCCTTAGCCATTAGACCGCAAGCCATTAGACTCTAGATTCCCGAAAGGGCTTTTCAAGGTTGAGCTGCACGACTGGGAGCGGACGGTTGAGGCCTAACCCCTGAGCTCTGAACGCCCCCCCAAAAAAAGCCCCAGAACTTCCCAAGATGACCCAGCAGTAGGCATCCTTCAACCTTCTAGGGTTTAGGGTTTAGGGTTTAAAGTCCCACCAGAAGTTCAGAAGTGGAGAACAAAGGAAAACCTTTCAAATTCAAATCCCCCCTGGGATGCGCGAAAAGTAAGGTGACCTACGACTTCTGGCTGGTGGGCAAAGGCAACTCGCACTCCCAAAGGGGGGGGTTCATGGTTTAAGGGGTCTTTTGGGGGATGAAAGGCCATAAGTGTAGGGTTTCAGGATGAGGTTGACGGGTTTAGGGCTAAGTACGGGGTTAAGGGCTTAAGCGACTAGGGTTGGGGGTGCTTGAAGGCAATGGGACCTGGATTGGGAGTTAGAAAGCTCAGGGCGGGACATCGGCACAGTCGGGCGAAGCTTCGGAGAGAAATCCATGCAAACACGCCAGTGCCTATGTAAATACTTTATGCTGCTTAGCCCTATCCCTGTCTTTCGTGCGGCTACCCTGATCTCCTGCTTTATCGTCACAAGCGTAATGGCCATCGAATTTTTGCATGGCGTAAATCTCATTCGATTTGATTGTGTGGCAGAAAGCAGAAAGCCCTGCACCCTGAGCATCCAAAGCCGTGAAGCCTTTACCCCCAAGTCCTACGATAGAGGCCGACATAAAATTTGCAATCGCATCACCTGAAAGCTCTATAACTGCATGACAATATGCGATAACTTACCCCTTTATATCACATCCACATAGCCTTGAACGCCAAATCCGCAAGAACGCAAGAAGTAGAGAGAAAGTCCCAGGCCGTTCGGACCTGTTGTCTTGAACCCTGAACCCTAAACCCTAAACCCTAAACCCTGCAAGCCCCACTCCCTAGAACCCTTCTAGTAGCCCTCGCAGCAACCCAAGTCCGACCCTAAACCCGAAACTCTAAGCCCTAAACCCGAAAGTCGAAGCCCTGAGCCCTAAAAAGTCTAAGCCCTGAGCCCTAAAACCCGAAAGTCTAAGCCCTAAGCCCTAAAACCCGAAAGTCTGGGCCCTAAGCCCTAAACCCGAAAGTCTGAGCCCTAAGCCCTAAACCCTAAACCCAGCGAGAAGACGAAAGCGCCAACCCCTTCTGAACTCCGAGGCTGTTGCCAGGCCCCCACTTCCTGTGCCTGGCTGTCGGGCAGCTTTGGGGTTTGAGGGTTTAGGGCCCTTCGGGTTCTATGCGTTTTTAACGGCTTACTTAGAGTTTTTTTGTGTGGTTTAGGGGTTATGGGGGCGCCGAAGCACTGCAGGGTTTTGTGGCTTCAG
Organism: Symbiodinium necroappetens; assembly: GCA_905231915.1. NCBI lineage: Eukaryota > Dinophyceae > Suessiales > Symbiodiniaceae > Symbiodinium > Symbiodinium necroappetens. The sequence continues at coordinate 9,228 of CAJNJA010015695.1, read as the reverse complement.
ACCTACCCGACAGCTGAGCATGTCGTTGTTTTTGGCCACATGTGGCCTGGCATTGCCTGGGGCTTGCAAGTCTGTCTCTGGGGTGAGCCGCTGTGGCTTTTGGCTCAGCATGAGTCTCGTACTCAATCGTTTATGGTTTCTCATATGATTCCTTCTTTTGCCTTTAATGCAACAACTGTTGCTGTTGCTATCTTTTTTTGTCACCACCCAAGGTCCTCGTCGTAGGTTGTTTGTTAAGACCGGTATAGTCAGTGTTCTTTCTGTTGCTGTAGAAGAAGGCGTTCCCCTCTTGGGTAGCCTAGGATATGCCCTGTAGGTTGGGAGCCCTCAAGCTGCAAAAGCAAGCGTAAAGCCTCCAACACAAAAAGCTCGACACAAACGAACACCTAAGCCAAGGCCCCCGTGTCTTGGGTTCAAGTACTACAGAAGCTTAGATCTTAATTAATTTCCAATACTACTTTAGAGGTTCCTTGTTGTAATCATAATATACCCCGGAATCTTATTCTAATTATGAAGGCTTCTACAATAATTAGTTAAAGCCTTACAGCCTTGCTTCCCCCTTGGCCAGGCCAGCCTCCCGGGCTTCCACTGTGGCTCGGCACGGCACCCACATGGCGATGGGCTCACTGCGAAAAGGCGCTCCCCCACTACGCCAAGCCCTGAAACGGAAGCTTTCAACAAGGCCACCATAGACCCCAACCCCAAGCCCAAAGCGAGTCCCAAACCGATCCACCCCAGAACCCAAACAAAGCCTTGAGCCGCTGGAACATATCTTCTCTAACTCGGAGCCACCTGCCCACTAAACTTAGCTTTGGTTTAGGGTGTAGGGGTAGGGTTTAGGGATTAGACTTTGGGGTTTACTGTAGGGTATACGGACGGTTTAGACCCTAGGGTTTAGGGTTTAGGGGAACCCCAAACCCTAAAGCCCTTCAGGGTCATGGAGGAGGCAGACATCCCTTTCTACAAGCTGGCTGTGAAGCAGGCGCACCCGACAGAGAAGGGTTTAGTGTTTGGGGTTCCGGCTTGAAGATGCTTCGACGGACTCAGCTGCGTTAGAGTCATACTGTCCCGTCGTCCCGATTCAGCAAGTTTTTCGTTGATCGCAGTTCCGCTTTCCATAAAGCCATGAACCCAAGTGCATCATATTGGCACTGATGAGAGCTACTTCGTCCAGTCATGAAATATAAAAGCCTATATAATTAGCAACGTTATTGCTTAGGGTTCCTTCTTAGAGTTATAGTATCATCTACCACAAAACCCTATTCTATTATTAAGGCCCCTACATTACGCCCCAACACCCTGGCGCAACTGTTCAGGCCCTAAGATTGCCGGGGCCAGTATCTCTGGGGTGCCGATGGATTCTTAGTTGGAGCCTTTTGGAGCTAAGGCGGTTTAGGGTTTAGGATTCAGGGGCATGACGTTGGTGCGACACACTGGGTTTCGTTGGGATTTTGGGAGTAATTGGGGTTTAGAGACCCCATAGATACGATCGCCCAGAGTTACCGGGTTTGTAGGACCTGAGCAAGGAAGTTGCCAAGGTCTCTAGCATGGAAAACCCTAAACCCAAAACCCCAAAATCCTAAACCCTAAAGGCCCTAAGCCCTAAGCCTAGCATGGATTGTCTTGCGCAGAGGGCAGTTTTCAGAGCGGGCGATGGTTCTTGAGATCCGGATGTCGTGCAGTGCATAGTTTCGGGTTGTGGGACGATGCAAGCGACCATACTATGCTATGATATACTGTACCGTACTATACTACTATACTATAAACTCCTATGCTCTCCTATGCTATACTATACTATACTATGCTATACTATCTATACTAGACTAGACTATACTATGCTATGCTGTACTTCACGCAATGAGTCCTCAGCAGTTAAGTTGCGAGCCGCGCATTATCTTGAACCACAGCCCTCTGTGCAAACTGTATGTCTCCTGCGATGGAAGGGCCTGCGCCCTGATTCGGTGTTACCAAATTAAGGAGGATTTTAGTTTATAGAGTAAGGAGTTTATTGGAAGTATGGTAGCACATATGGTTCCACCATTTGGTAAAATGGCAACTTAAATTGAATTCCTCAACAGCACCCAGGATTCGAAAGTAAGGCCCCCTTGTGGGTTGGAAGCCTCTGCGACAGCGAATACTAACTTCTAACAAACAATTAGTTTCAAACTCGAGTCCCGAAATTCTTGTGCTCTTAAAGCACTAAAAGCTTGTAAACAAAAGTGCCACGTCCAACCAAGCACTAAACAATCACGAAGCTTCCAAAATTCTAAACTCACCCTTCCGAAGGCAGAAGCAGCTTATGGCATCACAGCCGCTCAGCCACTATTCCTGCGCTTTGTGCCGCCAGAGAAGGTCCAGGACGTTCTGGACTGATTCTCGGGCTTTCTGACTGGCTCGGCTAGGGTCTCAGATGGCTGTGTGTAGTTTCAGGATCCAGAGCACTTGCAGCATACCTTAAGCTCTCAATACGCAGCCTAAGCCAAAACCCTAAATCTTAAACCCTGAGCCCTAAACCCTAACCCTGCCGTAAAACTCAAGACCCTAGCCGAGGGACAGTCGGACGAAAACAGTGAACCAAGCACCACACTTTCTTGTGGATTCTATTATCATTGGTTTTTCTTCTTGTTGCTATTATGAATACTATGAAAATTTTTGCTGAGTATTAATTGTAACAATCATTATGATTATCATGATTAGTATGATCGTGGTATTATTATGATTGTTATCATCTTCACACTTGGTTTGTTATACTCAAGGGCCCATCCGGGGCTGCCTGCTGGATCTGCGCGGAAGGGAGATCAGTAGGGCCCCAAAAGAACATATAAGCGAAGATGAGGATCAGGATATCCCATATAAATCCTCCTATTCTGAACCCCACTAAGGTAGGGATATCCTTATTATTATAAAACTTCTTATGCTTATCATCTGGGTAGTTCTCTAAATTAGGGTCCCTTTATCTTAAGTCACCAATTTGGTACGGCACCCTCATAAAAAGGACCCCCAAAGAGACCCTATTTTAGAGAGCTACCCATGTACTTTTTGGGGCCTAGTGATTCGAGATTTTGGGGCCTAGTGATTCGAGATTATCCTAAACCCTAAACCCTACTAAACCCTAAACCGTGAGTCGGGAGTCGGTGGGGTCTTGCGGACCTTGTCTTCTCTGGTTCCTCATGGTTGCGAAGGTAAAGGTTTAGGGTTTAGGGCTTAGGGTTTAGGGTTACGAAGGTTACGGTTTGGGGTTTAGGGTCTAGGGGCGGCTAATCATGGAATCCAGATTCTTCCTTCTTGACGGAAGGACCCAGCAGAACTGGAGAAGCAGGCACAGAAGAGCCTCCGCCAGTGGCTCACAGGCGGGTGTCGCATTCAGTGAGGCTTGAGCTTTCTTGTTTTTCAGATTCAGTCTTGAATCGTGAAGGTCAATCGTGTATAGCAAAGTAATACAGGGGCCCAGCACGCCCTATAAGACACTGGACCACGCTCGAATTCCGGAACTTTTGGTCGGGGGCTGGTGCCTGGAATGCCTGCCTCTGTCCACCGATCTACCCGCATGAGTGACTCACCCACGCATCCAATTATCTGCGTATCTACTCGTCTTATGTGTGCGAAGGATATCTCTTCGTTGAACTTGCCATCTCCCTTTATGCTTTGCAGACTATTTCTGATTGTCCACAGTTGCCGGTCCGCTTTTGCGCCGATCGATGCACCTGTTTCTTGGCACTGCCTCACTTTTGGCATCTTTCTTGCTGCAACTGTTGCGTGTGTTTGACACGTTTTCCGTGTGCATGCATGTCCTGCTGGGGCACTCGGGAGAGCCCTCGTGAATTTGGTTTCGCCACGAGCGCATATGGAGGGTGTAGACGACGGAACAACCAGTACTATTCCGTTCCGTGGGCTTCCTTTTGTAGCTATGCAAAGCCAAAGCCTTATCCTTATTCTTTAAAGCCCCCAAAACCCCATAAAACCTTATACAAAACCCTTATGGACACGTTGAAGAGCCCTTAAAAAAGAGCAACTCTCCGCCATGTATTCAGGCCCTTGTAAGTAATGTCCCAGCTCATGGCATCAGGCTTTCTCGGTGGTTGAAAACTACGCCCTGATCCCTAGCGGGCTTAGGGTTTAGGGTTTAGGGTTTAGGGTTGGGTCCCTAACCCCTGAACCCAAACCCTCTGATGTAATTTCTGAGCCCGAAGCCCCAAGCCCTGATCTTCTTCCTGGTTTCTGAACCCCTACACCCTCTAAGCCCTAAAGCGCTACCTTTATAATGCCTGAGCCCTATAGACCCTAGCCGAAACCCCGAGTCCTTAAAGCTCCACCTTCATATCTCTGAACCCGAAAGCCTAAGCCGAGAGGCTTCCTCGGTCTTCAGACCCTGGTGGTCTTCTTCAGCATCCTCTTCCTGGTGCCAAGTAGCTGAGGGCCGGGTTGCGAAGTGCCTCCTTGCACCACTGCAGCCTCGCAACCGGAAAGTGCTTAGTTGGGGTAGCCGGGTTTTCGGTTTGGGGATTTCGGATTTGAACGGCTCGATTGCGAAATTGCACCGGTGTCTAGGGTTGAAGGCCATCTGCAACGCAGACAACAAACAGAAGCTAGCTCCTCACGTCATAGCAGCCATAGCATCCGTCAAAAGATCTGCAGCGGCACAGCAGAGCCATATTATAAGCTTTGTGCGCCACGTCACATGGTCTCGATCGGAGCATCTTCAGCACCACAATCCTCAGCATCCTAGATTCCAGGTTAGATAAGTGTTTAGGGTTTAGGGTTCTTTTCTTTCCCCACACTTCTCGCAACAATCAACAATTGGGGTCCTTAGCGTTCGGGTTGGCATGCAGTGGTGCCACTTCAGAGCGCGGTGCTGACAAAGTGCAGAAAGCGATCCCTCTCGATGAGGACGGAAAATTAGCTAAGACCGCGCGTGCCAGACCCTGGATTCCCCTACATAGGAGCCGCCTGTGAAGTTTTGGACTTCTAGGGTGGTGTGAGGTTACTGTGCAGGGCCGTGATGCTTCGGAACGCTCGCGAGTGAAATTCAAGCTGTCCTTTGTCCGAGTGCCAGGACCTCGATGAATCTTCGAGGAGGGGATGCGAGGTTAAGGCGTACCTTACAGTTTAGCGAGGCTTTGGACGAACAAGGAAGAGAACGTTAGGGGTATAGATCTAGTTTCAAGCAGCCACAGCAAGGCATTCAGAAAGAGCCTGCTGCATCCGCCCCAATATCCTTAAGGTTTTACTTGGGGTTCAGCTTGCCTACGCCCTGAACACCTGCTTGTACATTGCTGAACTTGTGCCGTCAACACAAACCTTGAAACCTCCCATTGCAAGCTCATCCCTGCGACATTTGCACTTCTTAACACATCAAGGAGCAAAACCCAGCACGTATGATTGTCTTGGCCTGGATGCAGTGTGAAGTGAATCGGGTCTGACGCATATGCTGTATACCATAATATAGATGATGCATATCAAACATACTAACGCAGAACGTCTGCAGATGTAGGACGGCAATAGCAACAGAACGGCTGTGTGTGTAGACAAGCAAATAAACCATAAACAACAAGATAAACAGGTAGATGCAGTAAACTACGAAAAACACACAGAAAGCCACACACACACAGAGGCGTGTATGTGTATGTATATATATATATATGACATATAAATATGGTACCCCTAAACACATCACAGCTTTGCAAAAAGAGCATCTTGCAACATACGTAATCATTCCCCGGGCTTTGTATTAGGATCGGAAGGAAGGATTTAGGGTTCGGGGCGTCATTTTTTGTTTAGGGGTTAGGAGCCAAAAGAGGCTTTGCTCTTCCGAACAGGAATTTGCCTGCGATCTCAAAAGACCTCAAGGCGTTTGCACCACGGACCCGGAACCACTCGGTGTTCACCGCCTCCCCAGCCCAAGCTCATTGGCCAGAACTTGAGTCTCAACAAGAGCCTAAACTCTCGCACAAGCCACCTGCATCTCCTTCTAAGAGGCATTGTAAGCATGTTAAAGTTTATCCTACTTAGAAGATTCCATAGCCTACTCTCTACGCCCCCTGATCCTTGAGGTAGACCCCAAAGCCCCCCATGCCAACATGGCGCAGTTCGAAGCGGAAAATCTACAGTCCTACATCCCATCCCGGGATCTTCCCCACCAAAAGACTCGCATGACGGAGCCATGCTGCGCCGTGAAAGTAGGCCGGCGTATTCTCAGTGCTTTAGGTGGGGTGAGGAATTGGGTCTTTAGGGTGTAGAGTCTAGGAGTTCAGTGCTTTCTGGGTTCAGGATGCAAGCAGGGCGACAGAGCATTTGCCGGTCCTTTGGTCGCCGGCCGTAAAAGCTTTCGTCTCAGAAAAATCCAATCCGAAAGATCTTCAGTGACCAACTCGCAAGGGGCTGTAGTATAAGTTTTCGAGCTCCTGCATTTGAGCGTTTGGAATCCTCGTGGGATGAAAAAGCTCGTCATTCTTCAAAGAGTCTGTGGACAAGTCTGCGTCAGGAAGAAGGGGTCGCGAGTCAGCTTGTGCATCGTAAGTCTTAGACTCTTAGACCTCGCTGGTCGAGGTCACGGATCAGGGGTCCATGCTGCATGCTTACATGAATTGAAAACTGCCGGTACCCAACAGCCCGATACAGGCGCCAAAACAAAACTACCCATCTGTCTGTGTATCTACGACGTCTACGACTGTGCCAACAGCATTACTGTGCATGTAGCTATCTGTTCGATGGGGTAGATTCGCACATGCATATGTGCCGTACAAAAAGCAGAGAGTACCCCAGTAGGGCTTGCGAGTCATATGTCCTGGGCTCACCTCTGAAGCTCTGGAACTGTCCAGTCCTTGCCTTACAGCCATCAAATCTGGCCATTCTACCAAAAACTTAGAAGCCTGAAGCCCTGTATAGCAAACCCTCAGCCCCTAAACCCAATCGTGAAGGTCACAAGCCCTGTGCTCTTCAGGTGCTGACTTGATTTCAGCACAGAACCGGGGACGACGCTTCCCGGAACCCTTTGCCATCACAGGTTCAACTAGCACAGGGGCCTTAATAATATTTTGAGGTTCCTTAGTATAGTCATAGTATAATGTACCCCAAAACCCTATTCTCATTATTAAGGCCCTTACATTTAAGTAGGAGGCAAAGTCCTTTCAATCCTTCAAGCACAGCCCCTGAATCCACTTCATGGCCTACCTGAACCCGAAAGAACATACGTTTCTAGACTTCCTTATTATGATTATAAGTCCTTAACGGGTACAGCCCAAATCCTAAACGGATTAGAAAAACCAGGGGATTTCAACGTTCTCTGCGTCTTTGGCTCCGTCGCGAGCGCCTGGTACGGCTACAAGGGCCTCACAGTGGACGAGTGGGCATCACAGCTGCAATTTGGGATTGAGCGTTCGGGCTTTATCAAATTAACCCCTAAACCCTAAACCCTACAGCCCTAAACTATTCAGGTCTAGGAGTCGGGTTCGGGGGTTAGGGGTTAAGCAGTAAACGGATGTCGGAGCTCCTATAAATTATTCGATTCGACTGGGTGGTGAGTGGGCGGAGTTCATGCATTCGATTCTTGGGTTCAGCTCTTGAGCATTCGAGTCTTGGGTTCAGCTCTTGAGATGCAACCTCAAGGCAACCCAGGCACCACAGGAGGAATCTGGTTTCAGCAGGACAAGCACGAGCAGGTCCACAAACTCTCTCGAAAGCCTTGAGTAAACTCCCAAACCTAAACCCCCCTTTTGTGGAACCCTTGTAGGAGCCCCTGAAGTAGATCCTAGTTTTTCTCCATGGGCAGTCTCTTTACCACGGGAGCTTTTGGCTATCGAAAATTTTCTGCAAGAACTGCGTGCGGCATGTCGCAGCTGTCTAGGACTCTTCTGTTGAGTGCCTAGGCAGGCCCGGAGGTCTGAGTGATGAAGCCGAGACAAGTTGCCACAAGCCGCGACCGTTGCATTAACCTCAAGCCGACAAGCATTACTAAAGTCTTGCAATCTCATAACTTCAGATGTTGTTGCAAACTGGAATTGTTCATCCACGGTTTGCTTTACTTTCGCAATATCTCTTTGCTACCACAGTTGCAAAGTGTGCAGACTTTTTTGGCGGTTGTACTTGTATTGTATATCATCTTCTGATCTTTTCTGTTTTGTTCCATAACCCTAAACCCTATTCTAAGCTCTGCACACTTAACAGTTCAATCATAACAGCGAGAAACCTTCTATTTTTCTATTCCATGACCATAAACCCTACTATAAGCTCTACAAAGCTTAAACCCTAAACCAGAAACCCTAAACCCCAAAGCCCTAAACCCTAAACCCCCTAAACCCTAAACCCCCTAAGCCCCAAAACCCTAAACCCCCTAAACCCCCTAAACCCCCTAAACCCCCTAAACCCCCTAAACCCCCTAAACCCCCTAAACGCCCTAAACCCCCTAAAGCCCCTAAACCCCCTAAACCCCCTAAACCCCTAAACCCCCTAAACCCCCTAAACCCTAAACCGGCGAACCCCGAGGAATCCGAGGGGCAAAGCCAGGCCCGGGGCGAGGCGTGACCCTCAACCAGGGCTTAGGGTGTTTTAGGGTTTTTTAGGGTTTTATAGGGTTTAGGGTTTAGGGCTTGGGGCTTTAGGGTTTTAGAGTTTTAGGGTTTAGGGTATAGGGTTTAGGGATTTATAGGGTTTAGGGGTTTGGGGTTTAGGGTTTTATAGGGTTTGGGGGTTTGGGGTTTTGGGGTTTTAGGGTTTTAGGGTTTTAGGGTTTAGGGTTTAGGGTTTTAGGGATTTGGGTCTAGGCTTTTAGGGTTTAGGGTTCAGGGTTTAGGGTTTAGGGATTTGGGTTTCCTAAACCCCAAACCCGTTGATTTCAGGGTTCCGGGAGTTCGAAGTCAGATTTAGGGGTGCAGGGATCGCTTAGGGCCTAGGGTTTAGGGTCTAGGGTTTCTGGTTTAGGGTTTAGGGTTTAGGGTTTCTGGTTTAGGGTTTAGGGTTTAGGGGCTTTTGGTACTTAGGCTTCGGGGTGTAGGGGTTTAGGGTACAGGGCCTGAGGGTATAGGAGAGTATGTTTTCAGTCCCTGCATCACTGTCACCATAGGATGCGCTTTTGGTTATGACGGTGGGTATCTCTCTCTCACTCTCACTCTCACACTCTCTCTCTCTCTCTCTCTCTCTCTCTCTCTATATATATATATAGAGATATAGATATAGATATGCATTGACCCGGGCAACTGGGTCCCGGTTTCGTCCCCCCCCTGAAGCCGAAAT
>CAJNJA010015694.1:0-11649 GCA_905231915.1 Symbiodinium necroappetens | reverse complement strand
TTGGGCTTTTGATTGTGCGGTTGCTACGTTGCAAACTTCATCCCTTAGCCTCGGCGTCATGCTCGCCGCGGCGGCCGCAATGGAGTGCAGCATCATCTGCAGCAGACCCAGGTAAGCCCCATTCGACTGCAATCCTGGGTGATGGATCCGTAGCCACTTGGGAAAAGGCGCAGTGGTGTCGAAAGCAGTGGCTCGCAGCATTGGTTGCGCGGTATGCATCAGTTTCAAGCTTTTGAGGGCGCGTTTGCCATTTCCCTAGATGCGAGCTTCACCCCCTGGAGCCATGCTTGCCGCCGCGGCGGTCGCAATGGAGGGCAGTATCATCCGCAGCATACCCAAGTAAGCCCCCATCTCCTGCAATCCCGAGTGTTGGATCTGTGGCCATTTGCGAAAAGGCGCAGTGGTTTCGACAGCGCGCTTTTTATCCCGCGTTTGCTGTTTCCCTGATGCAAACTCATCCCTTGGAGCATGCTTTTCTGCGGTGGTGGCCACAGTGGAGTGCAGCATCTTCCGCAGCAGATCCAAGTATACGCCCGAGCAGCGACACCAGTGGTGTGCCTGCACCAGCTGCAAGACGTGCAACCTCTGACGACACATTTGCTACAACCCTGGCCAAGCATCCAGGGTATCATGGCACCCCGCTCGCAGCGGTGGCGATAGCAGTGTGGAGTACAGCACTAAATTCAGGGTGTGCAACAAATCGGTCAATACCCCAGCTCCTAGTTGCACGTCTACCGCAATCCTGGGTGATGGACCCTTCGTCACTCTGCAGCAAGGGGTGATGCCCTTTACTGTTCTGCGGCATGCTGATGAGCATGTGACCAGCTGGGTCATGCATTCGTGTGCAGCGCCGCCAGCGGCGAGATGTGTAAAGCAGAAACCAGTTCTGAGTTTGCAGGCGCTGCCATCCTGGCTCACTGTGCGTCAGCCATGCCGCGCGGCATCAGCCGACCGCGCTCTGCGCCACTCTGCTTTGTGCCAGCCGGCGCGCTTTACCTCTTTCATGCATCGCTTGGTCAACTCGCCTGGGTGCTGCTGCAGCTTTGCCGTGCAATGCAAAACCTTGCATGTTGGTCGGGGCGTTAAGCTCTACTTAAGCTCTACCGTGAACAGTTCTTGAATCGGTCTTGGCGCTGCAGCTCTGCCGTGCAACTGCTGGTTTGGGCGGTTCAACTCTGTCATGAAAGCGTATAAGGCCACTTGGGCCGGCATGAGCTCAGTTCTGCCTGGCTACTGTTGGTTTGGGCGCTTCAGCTCTGCCATACAAAGCTAGCAAAGCTACTTGGACCGGTACGGGCGCGGCAGCCCTGCCGTGCAACTGCTGGTTTGGGCGCTTCAGCTCTGCCATACAAAGCTAGCAAAGCTACTTGGGCCGGTACGGGCGCGGCAGCCCTGCCGTGCAACTGCTGGTTTGGGCGCTTCAGCTCTGCCATGCGAAGCTAGCAAACACGGTATGGGCGCTACAGCTCTGCCGTGTAACTGCTGGTTTGGGTTTCGGCTCTGCCAACTAGCAGCTTGCAAAGCTACTCGGGAAGGTATGGGCGTTGCAGCTCTGCCGTGCAACTACTGGTTTGGGAATTAGTTGCAAGGCTTGTCTCGAGTTCATTTCGGCTGGGTAGTCCTTAACCATCGTGCGGTGGGATTAGCCTTTTGGGATGCGATGGCGCCGCCCCCAACATGTCAGCCGATCCAGGCCGAAATTAAGCAGCACTGGGCTCTGGCTAACCAGCACTTGGCGCATCATCGCAGCCTGCAGTCCTCGTGGTGGGTGCGGCCCCGGCTTCACCCACTTGCCGGTTTGGGCGTCTCAGCTCTGCCGTGCACCGTCATGCCTGGAAACAGGGTTGCTGAAAGCCCTTTTGAAAATCGCGGCACAACACAAATGTGAGAAACCGCATGGGTCATTTCAGGCAGTGTGACTTGGGTGTACTTGCATTTGGTCTCTTTAGGAGGTCTGCCTTCTAACGCTAGAGGATTTTCGGATCGGTGCTGCTGTAGCGTGCCGTCTGTGCTTGTCTTGGTAGCCTTGCAGGAGATGAGCCGGCCTCTGCCTGTCAATTGTCGACAACCCTGCCATAGTTTCTCGTGGCCTACTTCATCCCAGAGGACCTCCACTATCATTTCGAGGAGTTAAAGCCTGCAGGCATGGGAAAAAAAGAGATATGCACCTTGAGCAGGGAATGAAGGTGTGCTGGAGACTTTAGCGAAGTCTCTATTTAGCTGCAGAGTGTGAGCGTTGGGCTGGCGAGAAGCTGCTCTGGCTTGAGATTCGTCCCACTGCGGCGCAGTAGCTATATCGGGGGCAGCAGCGGCGAAGGCCTTCGCAAATTGCACTCGGACGACGCATGCCTATGCGCTACTGAAGGACAATGCAGGCTGCCCAGCAGTGTGTCTTTCAAAAAAAAAAAAGCTACAGCCCTCAGGTGTGCAAATCACAGCCAATTGAACTGATGTGGAGTTGCCGGCCACAGCTTCTCGCGTGAGCCGGTGTGCATTTTCTACACGATGGATCTGCGGTCATCTGCCCTGCTGGTGTTTATGGTGCCAGCGTGGCCGCCAGCGTCAGTAGGTTGATTTGCCGAGGTCGTGGTCCTGAGCGATGGCTGCAGGGTCACCTGAGGTGATGGTGATGTGGCGCTTGGGCGTGACAGCGTTGCCGCACAGGAGCAGCTTAAGTGTATGCAACGGCCACATCTTCCTCCGTCTTTTGTTGCCTTATGCCGGTCTGCGTGTTTAGCCGACATTTCGCATCTTCGCGGTTGGCAGGGCTCAGGCCGCCTCCGCCTCTGTCTTATGCCGGCCTGGGCGCTTCAGCTCTACCGTGCCTTTTGCTAGCTGGCTCGTCGCATCATCACACCGTGCGGGGCTCAGGCTCCGATTGCGGCGTGTTTAGCTGGCATTTAGCTTCATCGCAGTTTGCAGGGCTTAGGCCGCACTGTGTATTGTATGCCGGGTTGGGCGTTTCTACCCAGCCGTGCTTTTGCTAGCGGGCACTTCGCATCTGTGCGGGGCTCAGGCTTTGATTGTACCTTGAGCCGGTCTGGGTGCTTAGCTGGAATTTGCAACATCGCAGTTGGTTGGGCTCAGGCGGCCTGTATTTTTATGCCGGTGGGAGCGCTTCAGCGCTGCCGCTATTCGCATCGTGACAGTTTATGGGGCTCAGGCTTGAGTGTGCCTTGTGCCGGTCGGGGCGACAGCTCTGCCGTGCGTTTCGTGCGCTGACATTTCGCATGATCGCAGGTTACAAGGCTCAGGCCAGAAGGAACTCGGTGGTTATGTCAGACCTACGCGCCTGTGTTGATTCCTTGACACCCTGCCGCCCGACAGACGGGCCTTGCATCAGCATCAGTTACGGGTACTGCAGTTCCTCCTTCAGGATGCAAAATATTGTCTCGATGGGACGGCGTCCCAACTTGCCGTGATGGCAAATGCAGCAGCATGTACCCTTGTCGCTTCACAGGCGCCCGCTGCCCAGGAAAACAGCACCCAGCTGGTGCTCCTGCAGGCTCTTCGTCACAGCTGGAGTCGAAATGGCTCATACAGAACAGGGTGCGTTTGCCTCTCTCCAAGCTCTGGTACTTTCGAGCGGACGTCAGGCTCTGGCCAGAGGATGCCTCGCTTTTGCAGCCTTGACTGAGGTCTGCAGCAGTCGTCAGCACGCACTTCTTTCAACCACACTTTGCTTGCAGACTCTTGTGTGCGCCTTCGGGGCAGTACCGCTGGCGGTGCGCGGTTGCTTTTGCTTCCCCCGTCAGTGAGGGCTGTCTCAAACGAGGACTTTCTTGCAGCAGCTCAAAGCCTGTGGGTCGGTACCGCTGGCGGTGCGCGGTCGCTTTGCTTCCCCCGCCGGTGAGGGCCTTCCCAAAGACAGGTTACAAAAAAAAAAAAAAGTCCTGCAAGGTAGTACCGCTGGCGGTGCGCGGTTGCTCTGCTTCCCCCGCTGGTGTGGGCTGCCTTTTCCTTGCAGGACTTCTGTGCTGCTGCTGCGCGCTTGTCTGAACCATGGCCCGTAACGCAGGTAGTGAGTGCAGCTTTCGCTGCCTGCCCGCACAGCAAGTGTAGCTACCGGTGGCTTTGCGTCCCTTCCGTAAAAGGCTTTAACGGCCTTTTTGGCTCTAGCTTATACTGGTAGTCTCTTACTGGTGGCCTCGGTATGCTGCCCGGTTCATACTTTTCGGAAGCCTGCTTGCTCAGCTTCTGTTGTCAACTTTAGCTGAAGGGCGTGAGCTCAGTCAACCTCACACGTTCTTGCTTTGGGCGAGTCGCTTTGCTAGCATTCGGTCTCCTTCACCTTTTTTGGACTTTGCAGGTTTTTACTAGGCGACATTGCTACGAACTTCTGCAGCAGCTGACTTGCTACCTTCGTTCGACCACCAAGTCCAAAAAAAGGAAGGGAGACCGATTTGACTTCACTGAATGCATAGCGCATGCGAACACACAGACATAGTTTTGTACCTGCTGAGCAAAGTGGCTGTAGCGGTAGTTGTGAACGGTTATTGTGTTTACTCAATGGTGTTTACAACTATGCTTGGCACTTGCGAACATTGTGAATCTTGTTGCACCTACAGCCGCTTTGCTCTGCAGACTTGAACATGTCGGTGCAGCAGACATGTCAAAGTTTTTCACCCACCCGGCCCACCCTCGGGCTGGCGAGTACGCCTCCGGAGTCGTGGCTTTGTCTCATGCGGCTGCTTGTGTTGTTAGGGCTCCTATCTTTGTTGTTAGCCTTACGCTTTGGCTTATGTTTTGCGGTTTAGGCGCAGGCGACATTGCTACGAACTTCTGCAGCAGCTGACTTGCTACCTTCGTTCGACCACCAAGTCCAAAAAAAGGAAGGGAGACCGATTTGACTTCACTGAATGCATAGCGCATGCGAACACACAGACATAGTTTTGTACCTGCTAAGCAAAGTGGCTGTAGCGGTAGTTGTGAACACACACGTACGAATGCACACATGTATGTATACATATATATGTATATATATATATATGTATATGTATATATATATATATTCCCCAAATCACCGATGGATTTAAACACATGTCCGTGAGTTGTCTCTTGCAGTCGCGTTGCTTGTGCAGAGTGAACGTGCGACGTAAACAGATTGCAGTTGACATGCACACCAAAAATGACACGCGAACTTTGTGAAGTTTTATTTGGCTCAAGGCTTTGAAGAGACCGCAAGCTTGTTGGACATTGTACGCTGCCACGCAGCTCTCGGTGGCGACAGCTTTCACAGTTTGGAGATGAAGGAATCCAGGCATGCATCTGAAGGCTTTTGTTCTTTTTCCAACCAACAAAGAAGAACACACACAGTCTCAGATCTTCAGGTGATCGCTTGTGTCAGGGGGGGGCCCGGACCACACAGAAGCATGTCCAGACTGTCTATTACGTACGGACCCTGGATCCCTCGCGATGAGTGGCACAATGCGTCCTACCGCTTTTTTGCCGGTGGCTCGCCAAAGGTCTTGTTTATGACTTCCCCAATTTACTTCTTTGCCAGGGATTCCATCAACCTCCGCCGCGCCCTCTGCGGTACACACACCGATTGTTGAAAAGCGCAAGTGCAAGTTTGTCAATGCTTTCAATGACAGGCAGGATCCAGAGACCTTCCCGAAGGGGGGGCTTCAGTTACGAAGGGCGCTTCAGCCTCCCCTTCGAAGCCTTCGAAGGTAAAGCGTTGAAGGGGGGTTTCGAAGCCCCTTCGCGCTGAAGGGTCTGAAGCCCCCCTTCAGCTCGCAAGGACGAAGGGGGGTTTCGAAGGCTTCGAAGAAGGCTTTGAAGGGGAGGACGAAGGGGCTTCGTCCTCAGCGTCGAAGGCTTCGAAGGCTTCGAAGGCTTGAGGGACAGGGGCCTCGTCCTCACCTTATTAACATCATATTAAGCCGTAGTGAAACCCTTACGAAAGCCATATTTAACCCTTAAAAAGCCTTTCCCGACCATCTGATGCCTTTGTTTAGACCTTATTAAGGTCGTATGAAGCCCTTGTTAAAACCTTATTCATGCCTCATTAAAGCCACATTAAGCCCTTATTAAAGCCATATTAAGGCCATTTTAAGCCCTTATTAAAGCCTGATCAAGGCCATATTTAACTCTTATTAAAGCTTTCTCCCGACCATATGAAGCCTTTCTGTAGAACCTTATTAAGCTCACATGAAGCTCTTATGAAAGCCTTATTAAGTCGCTTCGAAGGCTTCGAAGGGGAGGACGGAGGGGTAGGGCTTCGAAGGCTTCGAAGGTGAGAACGAAGAAGCTTCATCCTCCCACCTTCGAAGCCTTCCCCCCCGCTCGCTGTGCGTTTGTCTTTTTAGTCAGCAGTGTTTTCGTAGGTTTGGGAGAACAGCGCTGCACCGCATGTTCGGCGCTGCCTTGGCCCAAACCAAGAAACACGCGCATGTAGTTTGGCCGCTGTCCTAACTACTGCAGGAAATTTTTTCTACCCACCCTCCACACCCGATGGGGGAGATTGAACGCAGTGCGCGCCCGCTCTGCAGACTTTCTCTCGAGCACGCACTGCTCCGCACGGACACAGCAACTCCAGCGGAAAAAGAGAGACCGTCGTTCGCTCTTTTGTGTTAGGTGCGTCTGCCTTTTTCGTACCAACCTTGAGAACCATCCCCACCTTCGACCCCTTCAGCTTCGAAGGCTTCGAAGGCTTCGAGGCCCCCTTCGACGAAGGGTCACGGGATCCAGCCCCCAGGCTTGACGAGCAAATCGACCCCACCGGCAGATGGGTTGCCTGGTTGGACGAGTTTGATTTCGCGACTCAGCAATGTGTGGACTCGAAAGCCGCCTCGGATTATCCTGTATCTTGGCTGTGCTGATTGATTTCTCGACCCAATCGACGAATACTGGTTGCACTATACAGGTGCGTGTCTGCGCCATTCCTTCTCTGCCGAGCGTGCATTGTGGTGCAGGCTGCTACTCCATCTCATCCCTTTTGCACTCCGATGTGCACGGTAAAACCGAGCACGTCAAAAGGAGCCATGGCTCATCTTTCAAGCTGGGTCGGGGTGGGCAGGGTTCTTCAGGCCCAGTGTGCCAATGAGGCCAAAACAATCGAGTGTTATGTGTTGCACCTTCGGCAAATTTTCACATGCTTTGATATTTTCCGGAACCCAAATCTCGGGCGACTTGTTGCTGCCTGTTATTTATATTTCGCTGCCCACAAATTGGGGCTATGTGTTTGCTGGAAAGAAGCGTGCTGTCTTGACTCATCATTTGTGCTTACTTTCATCATTTTTGAAAAGCTCCGACGAACTTCATAAAAACCCCACCCCTCCTCTGGCGAACCCGGTCGATTGCATATCTTAACCACCCCCTTTCATTTGGCGATGCGTGCTGATCGCATTTCTTAAAACCGCGCCCTCCTTTTACGATCCCGGTCGATCACATTTCTTAAGCCCGCCCCTTGGTTTGGCGATCCCGGCTCATCGCATGCGTATTGATCCCACGATCCCACCCCCTTGCATTTAGCGCTGCCGGTTGATTACATTGCTTACATGTGCCCCGTCATTTGGTTCCTGAACCAGCCTCCTCTGGCAAACCCGATTGATCACAGCTGCCTGCCCCTCCTTCGGCGATCCCGGTTCATCACATTTCGTAGCACCGCTCCCTGCCGCTCCCTCATTGGGCGAGACCGGTTCATCATATTCTTCAACACGGGATCGTTGTTGATGACAGTTCTGAAACCCTCTGCTCATGAAACGATTCCGGTTCGTCACATAGTCTAAACCAACCCTCTTCTGGCCACCCTCTTTCATTTGGCGATCCCGGCTGATCACGTTTCTTAAAGCGGTTGATCATATGTCTTAAACCCCGCCTTCTTTGGCGATCCCAGTCGATTTCTTACACACGCCCCTGCATTTCGATCCGGTTGGTCACATGTCTGAAACTCCTGCTCCCTTTCATTTGGCGATCACGGTTCATCACATCTCTCAAAATCAACCAATACTTTGGTGATCCTGGTTTATCACATTTCTTAAATGTGCCCCGTCAAGCGGCGAACCCGCTTGATCACATTTCTCGAACCCACCTCCTTTGGCGGTTCCTGTTCCTGCACATTTTTTAAACCCGCCCCCCCTGTTGGCGATCCCGGCTCATGACATGTCTTGAAGTCTTGTACCGACTCCCTCATTTGGCGAGAACGGTTGATCACATATCCTGATCCCACCCCGGCATTTAGCGATCCATGTTGATCACATTCCTTACGTGCGCCCCGTCATTTGGCGAACCAGGTTGATCACATTTCTTGAACCCGCTTCCTCCTTTGGCAAACCCGATTGATCACAGTTGTTTCAGCCTTCCTGCCCCTCATTCGGCGATCACGGTTCATCACATTTCGTACCGCCGCTCCCTCCTTGAACGAGTCCGCTTCATCACATGTCACATTTCCAAAATGCTGCCCCTCATTTGGCGATGATGGCAAACCATCCGCAACCCGTCTTTGTTGTGTGTCCCGCAACCCCGTGTCCCGCAATGACCCGGGGCCCGCGGCCAGTGGCCAGCGCTCGGCACACCCACGCAAGATTCAGCCTGTAAGCTACCAATCAGCCCTTCTTCTAGCGTCCGAGGCACCTATATATCAGGCTTCGTGGAAGCGGATTTCGGGGTTCTCCTAAATCCTAAAACTTGAACCGAAACACCTAAAGCCTAAACTACCAGCAACTAGCACTTCAGGATTTTGAGACATTTGACAAACAACACTGCTAGGACGCCAGCGAAGGCCCGTGTTATGTCACTTCAAACGAAGTTGGCGTCGCGAAGCTTCAAATGCTAGGCCATAGGTTCAAACGTCAGAAAATCAAAACGTTTTGGAACAAAAACTTTGAATGTTTTCAACCTCCAAACTTTTCAAATTTAACACCCTTGGAACTCTCAAACTTTTACATTTCCAAGCTTTCGAGCTCTCCAATGCCGTGTCCCTCAAACTTTCAAACGATCGAAAATTGAAACTTTCAAGGCTTCAAACCTCCAAGAAAAGAATGTTTTGAACTCTCGAGCTGTCAGACTCTGGGTTTTCAACTCTTAAACTCCGACCTCTCAACCTCCCGGGAGCTGCTCCGGGACCCCACACGCGTACGACGTCTCCCCGCACGGCGCACATCGCGGCTTCAGAAACTTTCGAGCCTCGAGCTAAAGCTTCCCGCTCAAAGCTTCAAGCTCCAAACCCGCGCCCAGATTCCATTCTCGAAACTCTCAAGCTTTCATTCGACAACCCTACTCTCCAATCTCGTCCTACATTCGATACGTTCAAAGTTTCGATTCTTCGAGTTCGAAAAAGCTTAGTAGTGACGCCTATCAGGATTGATCTCTAGTTGGACCTGGATTTACATTCATTGAGCTGCAGGGTCACAGTGTGGTGGGTTGCATGGGCGGATCAGAGTCCGTTGCTTTGCGCCTCATAGCTTCCAGCTGGAATGGAGCAGAGTAACAGAATTTACTGATCACAGTTCAGCTGGTTTGGCGCAGCTACTGCAATGAACGGTTCGGTGCTCGAGAGGGGGAGTCTCGAAATAGGATCTTTTTGCAGATGGCATGCTTTGTGATTGCAACCATGCAATGCTACCATGTGAGCACGGTTCCTCTTCAAAACGTGACGTGTTTGCCAAACTTGCAAAATAAGAAGCGGTCTTGCACTTCCGTCTGTCAGGGGTATGGAGCTTACAGCAACTAGGATCAGAATTGTATGATGCGTGTTCCGCTGTCAAGCTTCCAACATGACTTTGATGATTAGAAGGGAAGGGCCAGTTGGACCTGACATTCAGGCCTGATTTTCTTTGCTGGTGGGGTTCACCGGTGCCAGTGATCATTGGTTGGACATCTGACATGTGCTTGAGAGGCACCGATGCAATTGGGGCATGGCGGAGTGACAACCTCGCTCAAAGAAAACGACTGCGAAAATGAAATGCTTGCATCCCCATCTCAGGCTCGATGATTTCGACTTGCTTGGACTGGAGGTTCCTGACGATCGACAGGCAGGCTCTTGTCCAGCCGCTTCTTAGCATGTTCTTTCCGTGGAGTTGTTTTCACTGTCA
This sequence comes from Symbiodinium necroappetens, assembly GCA_905231915.1. Taxonomy (NCBI): domain Eukaryota; class Dinophyceae; order Suessiales; family Symbiodiniaceae; genus Symbiodinium; species Symbiodinium necroappetens. Next base: position 1,612 of record CAJNJA010015694.1, on the reverse strand, counting down.
CTGTGCAGCATGAACGGCTTGCATGCTCTGCCCGTGATGTATGCAGCTGGTAGTGTTCAATGGTTGCTGTGGTGCTAGCCACCATGGCAAGCTTTTGATAGCCACTTTTGGCACTCATTTGCCGCCATGGCAACACATGTACCTGGGCAGCACTTGTATTGAAGAATCCATGCTCACAGCTGTGCATTCTGAGAGGAGCATGGTGTCGATCGTTGAGGGATGTGCACTGCGGCTGGCCACATCTGGGTTGTCGTTGTTTGAGGGCGATCATCTTGCTTATATGTGTAATTTTGCAGATAGACTGGCGAGGAATAAACCCCTGTCCATGCTGTGTTTCAGTTCCAGTCTGAACGATCTCCATGGCTATGTGCTATGTACTATGCGCTGATGCACACACACGTGCGATGATTTGACACATCTGGGTGTCTGAGGTTGGACGGAGTCATGCTTGCAGATTTTGTTTCAAATGGCTGCAGAATCGCGAAACCCTTTGGTGGTTGGCGGCTTATCACGCAGAGGGCACACCCGTCAAAACTTCGGCGCATCAGCACTGACAAATTGCATTCGTTCAGGGTGGCGCCCGGCATTCGTACGATTTCTACACTGTCCTGAGAGCTGTGGCCTTACTCTTCGGTCAAATCTGTGATTTTGAAGCACATGTGTTGCCAGGTTGATCGTAATGCGTCGGGCAGTGATCTTCGATCTGCCTACCGCCGAGCTGTGCTTCACGCACATCCTGACAGAGGTGGGCAATTTACAGGGCCGCTGCTTTAGCTTGGGGGCTAACCTGTCCGGAACGATTGGAACGGAGCAGTGAAGATGGCTCGGACCGATGGAGATTCTTGTGATGGCTGAACAAGGCTTACTCCGAGTTCTCTGTTGAGGCATGAGCTACCATGTTGTTGAATTCTTTTCGTAATGATTGGCGACACAGGACCCGAATGTGTCATGAATGCCAAGGGAAGTAGTCGAGGAGGGACACCTGCACCGCTGCGTCGGGATTGCTACTTCTAGTTGTGGTGCTGTTGACGGTGCCGGTGTCATTGTTGACGCTGGTGTGAGCTGGTGGTGGGGTTAGGGTTTGTGGCGAAGCTGTTGGTGGGTGGTGTTATCGTAGTGGTACTTGCTGCTGTTCTGCTCTCCTTCATTCCTGTTGTTGCTGATGTTACTGCTGCCAGCTGCTAGGTGTGTTTTGCTGAATTTGTGGCGTAAGGGTTCTTGCTTGACCTCGGGTGTTTGTGTGTGGGATTGTCAGCATTGTGTGTGATCGCTCCGCGAACTGTTTGCAAGCGTTAATGCTACAGCCACTAGCGGCCACTGCCCCTACTTACCGCACCACCGCCACCGCCACCGCCACCGCCACCGCCACCGCCACCGCCACCGCCACCGCCACCACCACCACCACCACCGCCACCGCCACCCCCACCGCCACCGCCGCCCCCACCGCCACCGCCGCCACCGCCGCCACCGCCGCCCCCGCCGCCACCGCCACCGCCGCCACCGCCACCGCCGCCGCCGCCGCCACCGCCACCAGCATCAAGTTCTTCATAGAGCGCCCATAAGAATCCTGACAGCCATGGTTGTAGTCATCATGGGCATCATCATCTTTATC
>CAJNJA010015693.1:0-11649 GCA_905231915.1 Symbiodinium necroappetens | reverse complement strand
GCTGGGCTGGGCTGGGCTGGGTGAGCAACTGAAACGGAAATTGCTTTATTCGAAAATGAAACGGAAATTGGTTTATTCGAAAATGGAAAGGTCAATTTCTATTTCTTTCTTTCTTGAGGGTTTAGGGTTTAGGGTCCCTAAACCCTAAACCCTAAACCCTAAACCGTGGAGCTTCCCTGGGTGCTTTTTGTTTCAAAGAGCGGCTTAGGGGTTTAGGGGTTTTGGGGGTTTGAGGGTTTTAGGGTTTTAGAGTTTTAGGGTTTTAGGGCTTTAGGGTTTTAGGGTTTTAGGGTTTAGGGCTTAGGTTGAGGGGTTAAGGTTTAGGGTTTAGGGATTAGGATTTAGGATCATAATTAGAACAGGGTTTTAAGAGCGGTTTGATATAGGAGCCTGTGACACCGGGTCTTTATTAGGACTCCTTATATGGATCCTAATATGTCGCCGTTATAAGACCAAGGTTTCTTCATCAGGTTCCTACATTAAGGCTTAGGTTTTAGGGCTTAGGGTTTATAAAGGAGAAGTTTGGGGTTTGGGTTATAGGGTTTAGGGTTTCTACGGAGAACTTTAGGGCTAAACTTGAGGGCTTCTCTACAAAGGGGTCTTATAGGGGTTACGGGAGAAGTTTAGGGTTTAGGGTCTAGGGTTAGGGTTTAGGGATTTAGGGTTTCTTTACAAGGGGGTGGTTTTTAAGGGGATATTGGGAGGTTTGTGTTGTGAAGCTCAGGGTTTTGCAGAAGCTTAGGCTTCAGGGTTCCGGATGTATCGTTTCGGGTTCCCCAACTTTAACAAACAGAAGTTTAGGCGTTCCGACACAAGGCTTTTTCCCAAGGGTTACCAGAAGGATTTATTTTTATGAGAGGAAAAGTTTCCTGGGTTTCCAAGAGATTAGGCTTTAGGGTTCAGGGTGTAGGTTTTAGAGTTCAGTTTTAAGGTGTGAAGGGTTTCTGACTAGTTTAGTGTTTGTTTACAAGAGTTGCCATACGGGTTGCGGTAAGGGTTGCTTAAGTTAAAAAAAGATACTGTTGGAGTAGAGCCTCCTGGCTGTTGAAGTGAGCCGGTGTGGACGAACCGCTGGGGTGGGGCGCCTGAGACTCCAGCCCATGCGGGGCTTCGTACCTGCATTCATGATTTGCTGCCATGGTACATTTTCGGAAGGCAGCGACGACGTTACACTCCGGGCTGCTGCCGCTGGTCGGGATGATGTTCGGCGCATGTGCACATCCCGTGTGCTTCTGTTGCCTCCCTCCGGACTCAAAACATGATCGGCTGCGTTTTCCGACACGGAACGGTGCTACGTCAGTGCATCCGCGCTGGCAGACATGAGTCATAGCCGCCTATACATTGGAAACAGTGCTTATGCGCAGAGTAGGGCCTGCTTCCTTGTGCCAGGGACGTCACTATCCAACTGCATGTTTGCTCGCACGCACATGGCTGGACAGCCACAGTATTGTCCGGTTTGCCGCTGTGGGGCGGCGTGGCGCGGGACCTCGAGACGGCATTTGTCCAAGGGTCCGGTGCATTTGCTGAGGCCGCTCCTAAGAAAATGGATGGATTGGGCCCGTGTCGGAGCAAACGAGGATCCGGAGTGGGGGGCTCTTTTGCTCCCGCCACTCGTGCATCCGATTTACTTAAAGCGCAGTCGTGCGCCGCACATCGATGTGCTGAGCAAATGAAGCAGAAAAAAACTTGTGTGTGTCTGTAGGGTCTAAAGTTTGGAGCCTTGGGGGCTAGGGTTGAGGGTTTAGAGTTTAGGATATAGGACATAGGATTTAAGGTTTAGGATTCGGGTTGCTTCAATTGAATTACTATACGGGCTTGGTAAGAGGTTTACGAAAAGGATTCAGAAAAAAAAGGGTTTAGTTCCAGGGATTAGGCCTTAGGGCTTCTAATGAAAGGGGGCGTTAAGTTAAGGTTTAAGAACTGGATATGTTGGCTGATATTGCTTGGGTCGTAATATTTCTAGGGACTCGTTAATGGACGCCAACACGCTTTGTTTGTTCGAGTCTGAGAGGTAAAGGGCTGCAATTTAGAGACCCGAAGAGTTTGGGATTTAGGGTTTAGGGGATTCGGGTTTAGGATTTAGGGCTTAGGATTTAGGGTTTAGGGTTTAGGACAGGGCTTCGGGGTACATCCCGCTTGGGCGAGAGTTGGAGCACTTTAGAACCAGACGAGCGGAACCCTAAGCCCGAAGCCCTTCCGAACCCTTGCAGGAGGGATTTGGGTCTAGCTGAAGGGGCTCTTCGGGCTCGTGAGGTTTGGCATAAGCGGTTTGTTGTTTTGGGGTTGGGTTTAGGATTTAAGGTTTAGGGTTTGGGGTTTGGGTTGTTTGAAGGTTTGAAAAAAGTTGTGTAAGGAATTCCGGCCTATGGTTATGAGGCTTCATGATGATAGGCGGTGTCCTGTTTGCCTTGACTCAACGTTCTGGATGTCGGGGGTTAATGTAGAAGCCTGAATAATTACAACTATTACTGTTAGGGTGCCTTATAATGAATATACTATAAAGGAGCCCTAAACCCTATTCTAATTGTTAAGGCCCCTACAGTAAGTATTCAGGGTGGCAGCACCAAGGCTGGGCTGCAAAGTGGCGATTTTTGGATCACGCAGTGCTCAAGCTACAGCCGACTGCAAACTTATTCTCATCCACTTATGGCCCAAAGTGGTGGTGCTCCAAAGCCCAAAAACAGCCGACCAAGCAGTTTGAACATGCCAGAGTCTACTTCCCTCCAGCACGTAGCCTCCGAGCATTTCCGGCTAGCGCCTTGAACACTGGAGCAGTAGGCTCGTACTCTAAGGGCATCAGCAAAATAGGGAATTACTTATGATAAGGAAGCCCAAAATAGTAGTTGTGATTTTTTCCCCTATAATACTGAAGCAGAGAGTCTTTGGAGAGTGTACGTAAGGCCAGCCCTTATCCTCACTGAAAGAGCCAAAAACTCAAGCTCAAGCCCCTAGAACCGCCCTATAGTAAAGCCTGCAGGCCCCAACATCATTACGAGCCCCAACCCCCACACACAACCCTAAAGGAGCCCTGCGGCCCTTGGAGAAAACCCCTGCCAAAACCCCATAAGAGCCCGAAAAAACCTTCTTGAACCCCACACATAACCCGAAAAAAGCTCGAAAATCCTCATGAAATCCGCACAGAAGCATTAAAAAAAATGCACTACAACCCTCAAACTCTTGCTAACTTCGCCGGGTTTCGGAGTGCTGCGGTTAAACCCTCGCAGAAGGCCCCATCTGCTCATCAAGTTCCAGTCCGGCCTCTTGGCCCTAATATTGGGGCCTAAATGATTACCAGTACTATATTTGTTTTTTTTGTCTTGGGGGATGGGTCCTTATTGGAACTATAGCTTATTGGGCTTCTATCTTAGAGTTCAGGGGAGTCTTGAGTTTAAACCCTATAACCCTTAAAGCCCCGAGCCCTTAACCGAAAACCCCCAAGGGCTCTGCAAGTGCTTTCGGAGGTTGAATTTTTGAAAGTGTTCGGCCGCTTGACCCAAGTTTGAGGGTTCAGGTCTTCGTTGCGTTCCGGGGTTTGGGGGTTCGTGGTTTAGGGTCTAGGATTCATGGGGTCTAGTGTTTAGGATTCAGGCTCAAGGGGCTTATGTGATTCAAGCTGTGCAAGTTGTTCGTAAACTTGGTAAAGAGCGTGTTCGACAAAAAAAGTTTATGATGAGGGTTTGTAAGAGGTTTTGCTTTTGAGCTTAAATTATATATGTAAAAGAAGGAACCCCAAAATAGTACTGATAATTGTTGGCACGTTAAGTTTGGGGGTTTAGGCACCTAAAGTTTGGGGCGAAAGGTTTAGAGTAGAGGTTTAGCACAACCGAAACAACGCGGCACTGTCCACCAGGGCCCATGTCGTTGAAAAGATAACCGGGTTGTTACGTCGAGTGATTCGTGGCTATAGCTAAGCAACAAGGCAACCACCTCACTCAAAAGCGTCCTGGTCGTCCAAATTTCCAACTCCCGGCATTCGTTTGAAAGAGGGTAGTTCTCTAAATTATGGATCCTTTTAGGGTCCTTGTAGAAGGGTGCCGCACTATTTTGGGGAATCAAAAAGGGCCCCTAATTTAGAGAACTACCCAAAGAGTTGTTCTTCGTAACCAGAAGGATGAGCCTGGGTCTATTTGTCGTCCTCCAGCCTTAGTCAAGAACTTGGCTCACACGGCACCTTGGCGTTTATCCGAAGCTGAGCCCAGAACCCAAAAGCAACAATCCCAGAAGCCGACGCCCAAGGCCAAAAGGGCCCCAAGACAGCGATTTAGGGTTTAGGTTTTAGGGGCCCCCAGAGATTTTGACAGGTTTCGCTCATCCGAAACGGCTTATGGATGAGAAGGAACTGGACAAGCTGGCGAACACTGACTGCAACTCAGCACCTTGGCCGGACGAATTTCACCCTACAAAGCATGTCAACTGTTGCAGCAGCTTCAGCGACTAAGATCTTTGTACTCCATGGTCCCTTGAAGCCGTTCGGGGGTTTAGGGATCAAGTCGTAAGATCTTTTCAAACCCTACGGCCTAGGATTTTTGCTTTGGAGTCTTGGGGTTTTGAGTGCTGGGTTGACGGTTTTGGGTTTAGCGTCTTGCGGTTTTGTGTTTGGGGTCTTCGGATTTAGGCTTAGGACTTAGGGCTCCGTGGGGTTTTGGGTTTTGGGTTTGTTGTGGCTTTGGGTGTAGAGGGTTGTGGTTTGGGGATTTGAGCTTGGAGTTCACCGATGTTGGTTTAGGGGTCAGGGCTTATGGTTTAGAATGTAGGGTAAGCTGTTTAGGGTGCAGGGTTTAGGTAATACCTTCTAGGACATTTTCAGGTGGGTAGTTATCGTTATAGGAGCCTTATAGAAGTTCTAAGCCCTATATACCCTAAACTCCCCACCTGTAGTTTCCTATAAACACCTTGCCAAACCAGACCTGTGCGGTCAGTTTCGTCAAACCCAAACTGCAGATGACCCTGCAGCTATCACGTACTTGCAGACTCGCAGTGCTGCTTCAAAGGTAGAGTTCGCACGCACGGTAAAACTCATAGTTTGGTGCAATCAACTGCTGATGGAAGTTGAATTGCGCAGCTGCCGCTGTGATAAGCCACGCCAGGATGACTGTGGCTTCAGTCTTGGATCTTATACACATATCTGTAAAGACATATCTGTATATATAATAATATACACATACATATATACACATATGTACATATATAGAGATATACTTTCTATTTTGTGTGCGTGTGTCCTTTTTTGACACTGTTCTGTCTATAATCAAATGTGTGTACACACACACATATGTATACATACGTACATACATACATACATACGTACATATACATACATACATACATACATACATACATACATACATACATACATACATGTGCGCGCGTCTTTGTTGACACTGTTCTCTTGTCAAAATGTTCACTGCTCCACTTGTGCAGGCAGGTTCATCATTCGAATTAGAAGGCCCTCGTAGAATCGTTGATGGACCCAAAACCCTAAACCCCTAGACCCTAAACCCTTAACCCTTAACGGTGTGCCTTTCGGTTTCGGTGTACTCCTGAGCTTCATTGTCCACTCCAAACCTGAAACCGTTCCTAGGTTCCCATCCAGAGAATAGCTATCCACAGAATAGCTTGTCCACGCAAAGGTACTACATTCGAGGGTCTAGCTCCAGCCATAAGGAAATCTACCAGTACTACGACTACTTCAGAGAGTGTGTCGAAGCCGATTCGGATGTGAGCCTTGGAACCGATGGACAGAAAGGCCAAAGGCCCGGGTCTGTTTCAGGGCTCCATAAGGCTTTGGGGTTTAAGATTGAGGGGTTTAGGCTTTATAGGGTTTAGGGTCTGACTGAGCCTGACATGACCCCATTACATAGGGCCCTTAATTATCTAGAAACGGTGTTGGCATTGATTTTTCCATATCTATAAGAAAGGGCCCCAAGGGAAGAGTGGTTCTTGCTATTCCGGCTGCTCAGGGTCTACCCTAGGGGTCCAACTACCTAGTAGAGAAGCCTAAATGATTACCAACATAACTGTTACGTAGGCTTCCTTGTTGTATAATGATACTATAAAGGCGCCCGAAACCCCATTCCTACTATTACGGCCCCAAACATTAATCATCATAGACTCTCCTAACTTTCAACCTCCAAGACTTAGTGTCCTCAGCTGAGATACCCCCATCGTCAATCTAGAGGCCGAAATAATTACCAATACTATTTTGGGGGGCTCCTTATTAGTATTATGATTATTATTATAGTATACGGACCCCAGAAACCGTATCCTAATTCTGCAGGCCCCTGCATTAGGTCCCCCTGGACTCTGAGGCTTAGCAGGAAATGAACTATTGCTGTGGAAGGTGCCAACATAAGCCTTAACATACGTTCTTGTAGGTGAAGGTTTTAGCAGGCATCAATGGGTGCTCGTAGGGCAGAGGGTGCAGTAGCCATGCGCACAAAAACGCAAGCATCGAAGTATCGTGATGGTGATATGCCAATGATAGGCTTAGGCAAGGCATTAACCCCTAAAGCCCAAACCCTCAACCCCAAACCTTGTGCTCGAAGCCTCAATGGATGTCTCTTAAAGGCGGACGGGATTGAGACACTTAATTTAAGTGTTCTGTTGTTGAAGCAAGAACCCTAGTGCTTGTAAAGGATTATATTCGGGTGCCTGGTTCCCTGAAACCCCCAGAACGGTTGGAACATGTTTTGCTGTTGTTGGCCCAGCTGTCCCTTTCATTCCGTGTTTTGTTGCGGTCCACCAGGAAGCGCAACAATAATGTGGGCTCCTGAAGAACCGCTCCTCTTTCAGGTAACAATCGTAACAGAAGGAGCCCTATCTTCGGGAGCACACCTCAACGAACCCTAGACGTGGCGGATCGAAACAAATCTGTAGAATTTAAGCCTGCTGTGCCACAAACTGTACTCTGTTGAACTGATTAGGCCGCCGGAATTCAACCAAAGGAGCCTTACACAGTCGAAGTCTTGAGGCCACGGTAGTGGTCCCATCATTGAACGTAGAAGTAACAAGGAACATCCCTCAATCTCGGGCCGTCTCCGCTATGTGAAACCTCGCAAGCTCAGGAACGAGGCCATCGACAAAAAGAGGAAAAAGTTGGAAGAGGAGAAGGACAAGCTAGAAAAGCAAAAAGCCCAAAACCAGAAGACTCTTGACACCCACCAGGGGACCGCAGCAAGCTCCCCGAAAGGAACGGGAGAGGACGGACGGCACAAGGAGGCTCAATTTCTTAGTGAAGATGAGGACAAGGAAGACGGAGAGAAGGACAAAGCAGGCCTTTTAAGGTGTAGCAGGGGCGTGCATGGACTCGACTTGTACATAGCGTGCCTTCAGCAGAGGACCCACCAATTTCGCAGAAGGAATCTTTTGATGAGGGCCATGGGTATAGCGACGAGACAAAACAGCAGGAATGAACAGACGACCAGTCCTTTTTGGTCTGTAGTCCGCTGCCTGGTAGCATCGACTGCGGTTTCCTTCTCGACGCCCTAGAAGCTGTTGAGAGAAGCCATACACAACCCTTCTAGGCGCCCTAGAAACTCGTTGAATTCCTGAAAACCTCAAAACCCGTAATATAGGGGCCTCAATAATTACATATATTATTTTGGGGGTTCCTTATTATGATTATAGTATAATGGGCCCCAAAACCCCCTGTTCTTATTATTAAGGCCCCTAGATTAACCGTAGAAAGTATTTTGAACCCGTCCTCCTCGAAGATCCTCAGGTCTAGAAGCCTTAGAGAGCCCTTGCCGAACTCTCCAGAAACTCGACAGACTCCTCATAGAGCCTCTATATATCTATCCATCTGTATGTCACTGTATGTCTGTCTATCTGTATGTATGTATATGTATACACAGAGAGAGAGAGAGAGAGAGAGAGAGAGAGCCAGAGGGAGAGAGGCAGCGAGATCTCAACAGAACCTGTATAACATCCTTACCAAGCCCTTGCAGAACCCTCAATCCAACCCTCGAGGTGCCCAAAGGAAGAGCCAAGAGAGCAAAGCGAGCGACGACCGGCTCGAGGCTTTGAATCTCGGTCTCCCAGTAGTACCCCCATTTAGGGTTCAGGGGTTTGCTTTTTTAGCGTTAAGGCTAGGCCTTATTTTGGGGGAGCTGGTGCTTGGGGTTCAGGATTGAACCTGGGTCTCCCAGGAGCAACTACCCCTCTTGCCTGCTTTTTGTTTTGGGGGTCTATAAGGGTTCTATAAGGGTTGGGGGGTTCAGAGGCTCTGAAACTTGTGAGGCCGGCTTTTGCAGTACTTGGTATGTTTTTTGGTGTGCTTTTTGAACCTCTTCATCAAAGAAAGGCATCGTGAAATGTAAGTTTTATGCTTCTTTCTCCCTAGCTACTTCAAAGCCCAGGAAAGAAGAGCTGAAGAATGTCGAGCAGCAGACGCTCGGCTCACGCGTCGCATTTTCTTAAGATCTTGGGGTTTAGGGTCTAGGAGTTTAGGGTTTAGCGTTCAGGGTTCAGGGGTTTAGGGGCGTGTAGAGGGCTCCTCAGTGCCCTGTTCCATGGGGTGTGGCTTCCAATCAAACACAAGAGGTTCGTCGGGCCTCCTTTGCCTGGTAAGCCAGGTTCATGGCAAGTTTCAAGACATGGGCCGCCAAACTCTCAATCCTGGCACATGCTCCTGAAACCCGCTCCTCTTTCGTGGTCTCCTGTCAGTCGCGTTTGTTGTGGTAGTCGTGATGCGACACAACTTGTATAACTGGTAATTTTTTGGTATAAGCCCGAAGGGGCTGTTAAATACATACCTAAACCCTAAACCCGAAGAAAGGGGCGTCATTGCACTTACAAATAAAAGCTAAATCCTAAACTTATATGTTCAACGGGGCTGCTAGCAAGAGTCTGGCACGAGCTTCGGGGCTTCAGCGTTCAAGGACTTTGCCGGGCAAAGGCTTTTAGGCTTTAAGTCGGGGTCTGGGATTCCGATTTTTTGGATTCGGGTCTTAGTGGCTGAATGGCTGCACTTTAAGCTTTTTGGGATAATAGAATCCCCTATAAAACTGAAAGTGTACACTTTTTGGGGGCTTATGAACTCAGAAACTAAGGAGTTTCGGGTATTCAGGCATTTGGCTTCAGAGCTTTGTCGTTTTAGGGTGCAGCGTCTCTGGGGCTTGGGAACGTGGGGCCGAAATCAGGGCTTTTAGAGGTTTAGGGTTTAGGGTTTAGGGGTTTAGGGTTTCGGGTTTAGGGTTTAGGTTTGGGGTTTAGGGTCTTTAACTAAGCGGCAAAGTTCAGTCATTAGTTTGTTGCTCGGAGGCTGCGCTTTCCCAGGGATCTCAGTTCCTGGAGACTCCTATCGTTGAATCTTTGAGCCGTCCACGTACCTAGTAATCAATGGTCTCCCGTCTGCATACTAACCTACAACAAAGACCTGCGCCCCGAAATTCGAGTACCTGATTCTTGGGTCCTTGGGACCCTCAGGGATCAATATAGGGATCGGAATCCTTCGGTGGCCTGGGATCTTGGCTTCCAGGATTTAATGCAGAGTTCTACCACAGTCCGCTTGGGAAGACTGGAGGAAATCACTAAGCCCTAAACTAAGTTTCGGGACATCGCCGTCTGAGTTCAGGTGCTGTGATCTTGGGTGGTGAAGGGTTCTTAAACCCTGAAGCCCCAGCTAAAATTCCCTGAACCCTACGCCCAACAACTTCTGGGATGCCATAGATGGAGTGCGTGCGACTGGAAAAGAGCCATTACCTAGAGGGTCTATATGGGTAGTTCTCTGAATCAGGGTCCCTTTTAGGGTCCTTTCCATAAGGGTGCCGTACTATATTTGGGACCTAAAAACTGACCCTAATTCAGAGAACTGCCCATCTATTCCATTATTGTGGAAACACGCCCCCAGAGACACAGCAAGGATGGTCCTTGGGGACCCGATTCCATAGTCATTGCTAGTATACATACATACATGCATGCATGCATGCATGCATGCACGCATCCATCCATACATACATACATAATATGGAAATAAATTGTCATTCTTCACCTCCTTTCTACATATACATATATATATACATATATATATATACATACACATACATCTATGTATCTACACATGTCTGCATGTATACATACATACATACATACATACATACATACATACATACACAGCATGCATGCACGCATATATATATATATACATATATACATATACATATATATATATACACACACACATGGACCCAATGGACCCTCTGGGCTAGTTCTGCCTTCAGACCTGATCTTCCCCCTCCTCCCAACTCGAATTATTCCGGACCGTTTACTACACCCGCGACCCTGAACCCAAAACCCTACCTGTAGCCGAAGAGACCTACCTTTTCAGGGTTCCCTGTTATGGCTTCTATATATAACTCCTGGAAAAAGATAGGTCCTTTCGGTTACAGGTAAGGCCTATAAAGGAATCCTTAGAGACCTTTAGGTCAGGACCCTAAAGTGGGATCCTAATCCCGAGAACTGCCCCTGTGGTCCCGAAGCTGTGGATCCGTAAAGAGAAGGCTACACAAGAAGCCCAAACCCCTATATGACTTCAAGACAGCATTGGCTAATTTCATGTTGTACCGTCTACTTAATATGACTTCAAGACAATATTGTTAATTTCTTGTTGTGTTATCGTCTACTACACTATGTTATATGATAGAAAAATGTCCGCAAGCTGAGGGTCCGAAAAGAGAAGACCCTGGCCCTGCTCAATGACTTCCTCTACGGCTCCCTCAGTGACCGGCTGGCAAAACGAGCACCCGAAACGGAGTGGGGTGAGGGTTTAGGGTTCGGGCTAAAAGGTCCTTCAAGGCGTCTTATACGCGGTTTTGCACGGCATTCTAGACCCCAAACTACACTTAAGGAACTCACGTTAAGTTACTATAACAAGGAATCCCTAGTATTCACCATAGATTCCCGTTACTGTAACTTATCACCCCTAAACTCTACACACTATAGTAGCTTAGATTAAGTTCCTTAACAGCTAAACCCTAAACCCCTTAACCCTAAATCCTAACCTTTAAACCCTAGCTGTTAGACCCCCTAAACCCTAAACTCTTTAACCCCTAACCCCTAAGCCCCTTAAAGCCTAAACTTAAGCACTAAAACCCTATAACCCTCTAAAGCCTAAACCCTAAACTTAAGCCCCTAAGCCCTAACCCCTAAACCTCGTAAAGCCTAAACCCTGAACCCTTTTTCCGCTAAACCCTTTTCCCCTAAACCCTATAACCCCAAACTTACGCCCCTAAACCCTATAACCCCTAAACCCCCTAAACCCTAAACCCTAAATTTAGGCCCCAGGCCCTAACCCCCAAACCCCCCTAAAGCCTAAACCCTAAACTTAAGCCCCTAAACCCTACAACCCCTAAACCCACCTAAAGCCTCAACCCTAAACTTAAGCCTCTGGGATCCTAGCATTCTTCAGGTGCCTGGAGGGGCTCAACGTGGTTTTTTGTCTAGGAAGCTCTACCAGGGAGGACCCGGAGTTTAGGGTTTACTTAGAGGCCCAAGGGACTTACTAATCCATTTAGGGTACTTTTATGGCTTAGGGTTTAGGGTTGAGGGTTTAGGGTTTAGGGTTTGCTTAGAGGCCCAGGGGACTTAGTAAGTCGGTTTAGGAGTTGAGGGTTTAGGGTTTAGGACTTTAGGGGGTGAGGGTTTAGGGTT
>CAJNJA010015691.1:0-11650 GCA_905231915.1 Symbiodinium necroappetens | reverse complement strand
AGTGGTTACGTACGTAAGTCGGTAGGTAGGTAGGGCAGTAGGTACGTAGGTAGGTAAGTAGGTAAGTAGGTGTAGGTAGGTATGTAGGTAGGTAGGTAGGTAGGTAGGTAGGTAGGTACGTAGGTAGGTACGTAGGTAGGTAGGTAGGTAGGTAGGTAGGTAGGTAGGTACGTGGGTAGGTAGGTAGGTAGGTAGGTAGGTAGGTAGGTAGGTAGGTAGGTAGGTGGGTGTGTATAGTTGTACAGTCCCGAGGCCCTAAACCCCAAGCAGGACGTATACGGCCTTGCGGCTCCGAGTCAGCCGCCGATGGCGCGGCAAGCAGAAGGCTTCGTCGAGGCAGCGGCGATCTTGGGGTCGAAGGGTCGGAGTTCAGGGTTCTCAAGTTGAAGCTGTGAGCTTCTGAAGCCACAGCTATACTCAGTGTGAGATTCAATACCAGAGTCATTTCTGATAGCTGCAGAAGGTGGAGGTGGTGCTGCTTGCCGCCATGGATACACTACAGAACTTCAACTCTTCAGCTCTGTGCCCATTGAAGTCACAACCAACCGAGCTCTCAGCCCCAAACCCTAGACCCCGAACTCTAAAATCTCGGGGTCCATACTCTTTCTTTGTACTATATGCATCTCCACAACTGCGCAGAATTAGCACAATCCAATACTGAGGCAGTGATAGCTGCATGTGCTTCTTGCTTACAGTCCCCGTATGATTATGGTATACCTTAGACTACCACAACAGGCTTGTTGTATGTTCGCACTGTAAGCCCGAATATGGAATTTATAGGGACCCTACAAAAAGCTGGAAATGTCTGTGGTTGTTCAAGGTAGTGTATATATTTAATGATGCACCCCCTGAGACAGAATCTACTCTGCTCGCCTCAAATTCGCAAAGCTGCCAGAGCCGGCAGGCGGTGCGGGGTGAGCAGTGCATACGCGAGCCGGAAGAAGTGAAGGCCAAGCTGCAGGTTAGAAAGATATGCGGGTGCATATCCATGTTATGTAGCTATGGACATGAAAGTGTATGTATGTACAAACACACATAACGAAGCTATAAACGCGCACATGTGTATGTGTGACATGTATGTATGTATGCATGCATGCACGTATGTCTGTCTGTCTGTCTGTCTGTCTGTCTGCATGTATGTATGTATGTATGTATACATGTATGTATGTATGTATGTATGTATGTATGTATTTGTGTGTGTGTGTATGTATGTATGTATGTATGTATGTATGTATGTATGTATGTATGTATGTATGTGTGTATGTATGTATGTATTTACGTACATGTGTACGTATATAGTTACATATGTACCTGCATACACACATGCAGATACATTTCATAGTTTTCAAATTTACTGGAATGACTGTCATTCAGGTTTCCTACTCACGTCTCTGTTTTTAGCTTTCATCACTGCCACTCATGCTTTGTATGACATGGTCTTGCCGTTCTTTGCAGTTGTGTTTGTGTTTTTTTTTTCGCTAGGTTGTTTTTTGTAGTGCTTTGGAACCTGGGTCTCAATGGTTGAGGTGTGTAACCGAGAATTCAGCAGTTTGCTTAGCCTGGGTCGTTTTGTTCTTATTGTTTTGTGAGCGTCTGTTTGGGGTTTGGGCTTTGGTGGTGCAGTGTTTTGAGGGGCCCACCAACCCGGGGTCATAGAGGCTAGAAGTGATTTTCAAAGATAGTGCAATATTCGAGGAGCTGTGTAGATAACAGTTTTACGGTGGTTCCCGGACCTCCCACAACGACAGCAGCAATATCACCAACAGGTCCGCTTAACACGGCGCATAGCAAGAGCCAACATGCACAACAGGAATGCAAAGAGCCCCTACTGTAGAAGCCTGAACGAATACCAATGTTATTCCTTGGGGTTCCTTGTTATAGTTATACTAGAAAGGAGCCCAAAACCCAATTCTAATTCCTCATGCCCCTATATTAGCTCCGATGGCTTTCAGCTCGGCGTTCGCAGCATCACGAATGTTCGTTGACCCTGTGCATGGGCCGGTTTAGGTTTAGGAGTTTAGGGTTTAGGGTTTAGGGTGTAGGGTGTAGGGTTTAGGTTTAGGGCCTGGGGTGTGAGGCAATGCAGGGCCTTAGGGTTGTCATGAGAGCTCGAAAAAGTTGTTGTCGAGACTTCGCGGTACCCGTCAAAAGGCCGGATCACACTAAACTCCTGCTTTCAACATAGCTATCAGAAGCAGGGCTTTCAAATTCAGAGTCAACGTCAACACTGCTCGGTGCTTGTTATGTACTTTGACTACATCGGTTTCTTTTCCAAAAACGTCACCTTGCCACAAGTTCTCTCAAACCCCGACGCCCAATTCCAGAGATTGCTGTAATCCGGACCTCTTGATGTTTCGGAGGATCCGGAAGAATCTCACACACCACCAAAAATCAAAATTGAGTCTAGACCTGAGAATCCACGCGCAGGCCGCGCATTTCACCCTGGGCGGCGGCGGACATTCGCTAGCCGAGTGCCAGGCTGCCTGTGCAGCGCAGGCGGAGCATCGATTGTTGCATACTGCTGGTATTATGTAGTGTACTGTAGTACGAGTACATGAGTAGAGTATGCGTGTTTATGGTAGAAGTGTAGTATGACTATAGTATAACATATGATATAGTATATAGTGAAAGCTTTGGAAGCCTCCGGAGACTTCTAATACTGTTGATGATTGAAATCCAGGATTACTTTAAGGACCCAAAACTATGAGGTTATGGTATATTCCTTATTATGGGTAATACAGGATTTAGATCATCAGCCGTACTATAGTCCGTCATTTTCCTTGATATAACTGTATAGTTAGTAGACATACCCCCAAACAGCCTCTTCTAATTACTCAGGCCCCTATGTCATAGCATTGCGACTGAAGGCTGGGGTGTTGGCTCGGGCAAGCTGTGCCAGGGGGGCAGGGCATGCAAATCACGTGCCGAACGGTGCGTTGATATGATTAGGGCTGAGGGTTTAGAGTTTAGGATAGATGTGGTGATGTGATGAGCCGATAGAAGCCCAACTGTTTCCGAGGCAGACTGCGCCGTCCTAGTCCACTACGAGCGCACGGGCTTTTGCCACATGTTCCGGTTCCCTGCCAGCAATGTGAAGGATTGCTCCCCACACCCCCAGAAGCATTGAATGGATGGGATCTGTCAGGCGAAGCATGCGATATGAGTTGAACCTAACCCTGGTCGACCGGACCACCCTGCAAACCCGAGATCCACCAAAGCTAGCAATAATGTACCCTTGCAGTTCCTTTTTCTAATTATTGTAGGGCCAATGCCCTATGATACCCGAGCCTCCATCAAAGGCAATGCCTCCAGCGGCTTCCTGCTGCCGACGGGGCGGTCCTCTTCGTGCGGCAGTAAGCTCCCGGGAGCCCTAAAACCTTCCCTCAGCCTTGAACCTCAAACGGCTTAGGGTTTCAATAGACCGTAAGTCTTAAACGTCTTAAACCCTAAAGCAGCTATGACAACAGCCTGCCCGAAGAGTCCCGGACCTAGCCAGCTGCCGGGATCTGCGAGTTTCCGTTCCCTCCTGCTGCCGAGGCCTCACAAGACTAGACTCGACTAGAGGCGTTTAGGGTCGTCGGGTTTAGGGCGCTGGAGCACCTGATGATCTGCGAACATACTACCTCCCTGAACCACGAGTGTTTGAAAGGGAGCCTCGTGTCAAGGAGGTCTAGAGTGTAGAAGCCCACCATTGTTGTACGCCTTCCCAAACCCGAGAAGACCCGTGTAAAATCACCCAAAAGGCCCTTAGCTAAAACCCAAACCTGAAACCCCTAAACCCTGCACCCTAAGCCCTAAACCACTAAACCCTAAGCCCTAAAGGCTACGGCCTCACATCCGCAGCACAGGGCTTGGGGTCGGCAGAGATGGGGAGCCGACCCAAAATAAGGCGATGCTATGAGGCACTGGAGGGTTTTGTGGGGTTTAGGGTCAAAAAAGGGCATAGAAAAGGGAGAAGCGGGCATTCAAGAGAGCAACAGTACCAAATTTTTTCCAAGCCTCCAGATTAATTTATTAGATAGTTATAAGGTCTAGAGTCTGGGGTTTAAGGGTACGTTGAGGGCGAGTGGTTTAGCGGATGAAGGCGATAAGGGGTCAGGGTAACTGCTGTTCATCCGGATAGCTAAGTTTTTTGGAGCAGCTAGGGTTGAAGCTTTGGGGTTCTTTGCCCAGCTTCGAAAAGCTTCAAGAAGTAAGATCACTTTTGCAAGAATGAGTAGTGACAGTGATACACAGTAGCCCGACCCCCGACCATATTCCTTATCGTCGCAGGATAAGCCCCAAACCCTACATGCACCCCCTAGCTTTTTCAGAGGCACCGTTGCGATGGACATCTTCAGAGTAGTTTCCTGAACCCTAAACCCCAAAACGCCTTAAACCCTAGACACCAAAGTCCCTAAGCCCTAAACCCACATATCACCTGCATCAGTGTCGGCCTTGCATCCGCCGCTGTTTAACAGTTAACCACATTGCTGGAAGAGAGGGCCAAGAGTGCCTCGCAGCTCGGAATGAAAGAAATGAGTGCGAGACGGCAGGGCTAAGGGTCGATCCTGGCTGCCGGCCGCTTTTGTGGATTAGAGGGGCCTTAACTATCTTCTGCTATCGTTTTAAGAAGGGACTCCAAGAAACCCTGTTCTGATTACTCGGGCTGCTACGCTGGGCAGGCTACACTACGCAGCAACTTGAGACTTTTTAGGGTTGTTGCGATGTTCTCTGAAACACTGCCGTTGCAACTGTGAAGATGAACATGATGTTCCATGACGGGCCATTTCTTGCTCCCAGTCGTGTGCCTGCGAAAGGCATCAGAACTCACAGCAGACAGCAGCTCGCAACATACGAACCGAAGTCCCCCATCTGAGAGAATCTGGTCAATGATGGTAACCTTGACTGTCTCTGCCAAGTCAGCACAACGAACTTGGCTTCCACCCACCAGAGAACTCCTGTGACGTCCGGGATCTTGAGAGCAGTCACCCAACCGCTGGACGAACGCAGCGCGCCAAGAGCAAGTAAGCCTACTTCACCCGAATACATTAATTTCCAATACCATTTTGGTGGTTCCTTATTATAATCGTAGTATAATATACTTCAAAGCCCTTGAGCTAAAAAGGCCCGGAAACCCACAAACACCAGCGAAAGCGCGTTCTTCCCAGCCCCGAAGTGTTCTTTGGGTCGCAGCAAACGTCTGCCTGCATTGCTTCTGGCCAGCAACTCAGAGGCCAAAGAGTCGGGGATTGGGGGTTTAGGGGATTAGGAGATTAGGGTTTAGGGGTTAAGGGGCTTAGGGATTAGGGGTTTAGGGGTTAGGGTTAAGGGTGATGCGAGGTTTTCGATTTTCGGGCTGCGTAGATCAATGGGATCAAGCGGCGCTGGAGGTTTCCAAGGTTTTTGCGTGGTTTTCGAGCGTTGGGCTTCGGGCTTGGAGTTCAGGGTTTACGCTGTTGGTGTGGTTCGGTTTGCAAAACAGGGCTTTAGGGTTTAGGACCGTTTAGGGTTAGGATTTCAGGGGTTGCGGCCTGCGTTGGCTGCTGGACCTTACATGGTTCCGAAAGTCTTGCGGTCATTTTGCAAGGCAGTCGAGTCCAGTCGAGGGCGCCGGATGGCCCCGGGGGGGGGGCTTTGGAAATGTGTTTTCCTTCTCGTCCAATGATCCGTGCATCGAAAGTGAAGTTTGGTCTCTCGTTTTGGAGACAGGCGCACACCAACCCCCACCCCGTGGCGACATGTGTTGAAGCATGTGTTTTTTCCAATAATAAACCGAGTCCACAACTCCTAACGGTCCTAACGCCTCAAAGCCCAAAGCCTTCAACGAAACAGCGACAGAGCTTCTGCAGGTGTGCGGGCCGACGTCAATCCGTTCTTAGACGAGAGGTGGGTCGCCTCTTTCGTTTTTTTTGTCGATGTCGGCGGCTTCAAGGGGCCCTAAACGATGAATTTGACGCCTTGTCACCGGTGTTGTAGCACTGGGGCAAAAGAATGTCCTGGATCTTGGTCTGGGAATGTTTTCTTGGGACTATCCCCGGGTGCAACGAGCAGGGGGTTCCTGATCAGAGCAGCTGCATGCCGCCACCTGCATCATAGAGGTAGGTGGGATATTCCTATATAAGGGATCCTCAGTCATCATAATCATGTCATAATCCTACCGACCTTCATCCCACCTTTTGAGGCCTGGGGAGATCCCGGATCTGAAACCCCCCAACTCAGTGCAGATGCTCAAGCACGAACTCTACGCTCGAAGCCGAAAGCGCGGGGTTAGTGTATAGGTTCCAGGGGTTCCAGGGCCCCTGCACACCGTGTCCTAAGGGAGCCCTGAACCTTAAACCCTAAGCAGCTTCGCACTAAAAAAAGAACAAGCCGTAGAACCGGAGAGCCAAAAGGAACTAAAGCTAAGAGGCAAGCTTTTAAGCATAAACCCGGAGAGCACACAGGAGTAGCGCAGAAATCCTAAACCTCACGAACCCCAAACCTAAACCCTACGGGCCTCAAAATGTCTCAAGTCCCAACGTAGGCGCTTGGTGGGATCGAGAATGGCCCCGGCGCCGCAGCGGGATGAGGTGGAACCAATGGTTAAGTACCCGAAGCTACTTTCATACAGGTTCCGGGCTTAGGGTTTTCACGGGTGTGTAGGATTCAAAAGGGCATTTAGGGCTTCGGGGTGTAGTGGTTTAAGGGTTTAGGGGCTCAGGGTGTAGGGTTTCAGGGGGGTGGGGGCTCCCGAACTACCAGAACCCACTTTGGCGTATGTTCCGATTGCAAACCCAAATATAGAATTTGCAGGGACCCCACAAAAACTGTAGGGTTTGGTGCATATATGTCATAACCCGAAGTTCATGACATCAATCAATAAGAAGTTGAACATGTTTGCTAGATGGTGCTGATGTTATTCTAGCAAGATGTACTCGCTGTGCTAAATGCTGCTGCTGTTGCTGCTGCTGCTGCTGCTGCTGCCGCTGCCGCTGCCGCTGCCGCTGCTGCTGCTGCTGCTGCTGCTGCTGCTGCTGCCAAGGCCGCAAACGAGGATACCAGGAAATGGTACGTAATACTATGCCTAGGCCCTGGGGTCCGGATCATGGCTGTTGGACATGTTAGATCGCCTTGATGTAACTCAAGCATTGAACACCCCGGACCCAGCCCAATTATCCAGGCTTTCATCTTGCAATCCCTCGACATGTCGAGTTTAGCGTGCGGTTGGCACCATCGACCGTTCTCATTCAGCTTTGGACACGACCTGGCAAAGTTGTCAGAAAGTCTGAACAAAGAAGGGGCCGTAATACTCAGAATTGGGCTTTGGGATTTTTTTGATGTAGATGTTGGAACAAATACAAATAGGATGAAATGGTCCCTAAAGTGCCTTAAAATTATGATACTATAAATATACCCCAGAACCCTATTTGACATCCCGAGGCTCCTGCCCTAGAACAATTCCTGAGGGGCATTGTGTCTCTGTGCTCGCCCATGCCCTTACGCCTGCTGTTTGGCTCTCCAGCCCGTAGGGTGCAGAGGCTGCCATGAAATTCAGGCTAAGGGCTCCTTAGCTTTAGCGCAGTCTCCTACTATCATCCTAATATTTTCGTTCTTGGGTCAAGAAAGTTGAGGAGAGGGGCCATGTTGGTGTACCACTAGTTGGCAAGCAAGCTGTCACTGCAGCTTTGGTTTAGGACTCGAAGGCAAGATTAGCAGCCAGACCCTTGTTAGATTGCATCCCCCCACACCCAAACACACACACCCAAGCAGATCATTGCAGCAGAAGATTTTGATTCGGCTTTGAGGCTTCCGCCGCATGTCGGAAGGCCGGGTGCATAGCTCTGATGGTGGAAGCAGACCCCCGGCAGAGGTGCGAGTCGGTTTTGGCGTTTGAGCCAATAATCTCACCTTCGTTCATCCGGATGCCGGGAGGGTTTGCGAGGAAGGCAGATGAAGGAAGCCAAGAAGTCCAAAACCCTAAACGCCAACCCAGAATCCTATAAGCAACTCGAGCATCACAGCTACTATTCGGACATCTGGGGGCCAAGCATGATTAGGATTACGGAAGAGCTTGATCGTACGCTTGATCTCAGGGGTCGTGTTGATTCAACACGGGCTTTCTAGACAGCACCCCGTAGTTGTGCGAGAAGTCCGCTCCTCCTCCCATTCTATGCGGACGTGTGGCGACAGCTGAGTAGATGGAGTATAAGTCGCATGGAGTAAACCCAACTCTACCCTAAACCCCAGAACCCTATAGAGCTCTAACCTCGCAGCCCCAAGCCCTAGACTCTGAAGCAGTAGTTCTTGGATGAGGGAGGGGGGGGCTGTGAGCTGAGGAGATAAAGCCCGAAGCTGAGCCGCTGTCAACCCCGGTCGCCGAGAACGGCAACAAGGCCTGGCAGCGGTTTAGGGCTTAGGGTTTCAAGGGTCCCGCAAGGGGGGTCCTTTAAGGGATTTAAGGCCGGCCAGCTAGAGGCTTGAACAGATAGCTATACTATGTCTTCGCCTTCCGCATGATCATTATACCGTATAAAACTAAACCCTAAACCGAGATTACAGGGTTTCGGGGCCTCAGGATGCGCCGGGCCTTATTAGCATACAGGAATGAACGTCATGGTCTTCATCATCACCTAACAAACAGCCCGTCCTAAAACCCCCCAATCCCTAAGCAAAACCTTCCACCCCCGTTCTTAGGCTTTGGGGATTTGGGATTGGGGGGGGTTTTGGGGTTTTGGGCTGTTCAGGGTGCTTTTCACCGTCTGTTCCCAAATTCTTGCGCCTAGCCCAGGTCCTAAACCCCAGACACCGGAACTCCTGCCCTGTCCCTTAAGCACCCAAACGCCTAGAGCCCCTCAACCCCTGAAACCACCATGAGCCTAAACTCTGATATAGAGGCTTGAAATTATAGTGCATATATACTGCTACAGACATAGTCCCAAGCCCTATTCCTTCTTAGGCCCCTGTCTTGGAGCTCGGACATTACTTTAGTCCCTTGGCTTCCGGGAATCTATGCTCCATACTTGGTGCAGGTTTTACGGTTCTGGGTCGAAGGTTAGGGTTTCGAGCTCGGAAGGGGGTGGATTTGCAGATGGCTTTGCAAGAAATGCCTGTCTGCACTCTAAACCCCGGAACCCTTCTGGCATAAGATGCACCTTTTTTCATAGTCACAGGGCTTTTAGGGTATTATAGGGCGCTACAAGAATATTCCTCCGAGTTTCAGCCCGTGCAAGACATCCTCAGCTCCGCAGGAGGGAGCCTCTCAGGAGGAGCAGGCTGACGCCGCCATGACGGAAGCTTCCAAGGACGCAAGCACCCTGGGGTTTGTTGTGGGTGGGGTTTAAGGTTTATAGGGTTTAGGGTTCAGTTAGGGTTCAGGGTTTAGGGCTTAGGGTTTAGAGTTCAATCCACTTGTGAAGGGTTTCAGAGACGATGCGGGGTGGAACCGAAGGGATCAGATTGCGTTGTTGAGGTAAAAAGGACTATGGTTAATTACACAGGGAAATCAAGGGGAAGACCTGCGGTAAGTCAAAGAAGGACATGGCTTGTTGGCTCCCATCCTGAAACTAGCACCTTTGGGTTTGAGGTTTCGGGTTTAGGACCTTTGGGTTTAGCGTTTGGGTTTTAGGGTCCTGCCCAGTTGAAGGTTCAAGGGTTCTGGCCTAGGGGCTGTGGGTTTGGGGCCTTTGTGTGGTTCTCTTCTCGGGGGTTGAGTTCAAGGATTCGCGGTTATGTACGGTGTGTGGCTTTGGGCTCATGATCAGGGTTCACAGCTTGGGTCTTGTTTAGAAGCCCGAAGACGTACCTATATGTGTTTATAGGTAGCCTATCATGTAGCCCAAGGCCGCATTCTGATCTTGAAGGCTCTTACTGCAGAGGTATAAAGGGGTTGCCGGGGCTCTTGGCATGTGAGTATGAGGGCGGCCAGCAAGTGGTTTCACTTTGCCGGTATGCTTCTCCAACCACCGCGCCACATCCTAAAGCCTAGGGCTTCAGAGCTTTGGGGTTTTGGGTGTTAAAGCCCGAAACCCCCCAAAAAAACCGTGAAGCCCTCAGCCCTATTAGTACCGAAACCAGGAGATCTAGGCCAGCGGCTACCCCGAAAGTGTGTGTTTTGTAGAGGTGCAAAGATTTGTTGTGCCACCACCATTACTACTATGCTTCTTCTGGATTCTACATTCTTGCTATAGGCACACATCGTATGTCTATCCTTATCTAGTCTCGACCCCTGACCCGCCCCAAGCCTCGATTTTCAATAAACCCTAAACCCTAAAACCCTAAAGCCCTTAAACCTTAAAGCCCTAAAGCCCTTAAACTCTAAAACCCTAGAGCCCTTAAACCCCAAAACCCCAAAGCCCTTAAACCCTATTCACTATTCCAAACCACCAGGATGATGCGACCGCCGAGAAAGAGGCGTCCAAGGACGATGCTCCCAAGGAAGCTGCTGGCCAAGAGCCCAAGGAGGTGGTTGAAGATGTGTCCATGGAGGCAATGCAGGGTTCGGGCCTGGGAATCCCGGAGAACCCAATACACCTTAATTAAGGAATAAATATACCTTAAATTATAGGGGACGTATTATTATGATTTAAGGCGTTTAAGGTATATTCCTTAATTAAGGGGTATTGGGTTCTCTGGGAATTGCAACCTCCACCTTCGGAGCCGTCATAGATAAGTCAAGCATTCATATGAGATGAACCTATAGCGAATCGGCTTCTCCCCTAGACACCGAACCCGAATTCCCGAAAAAACCCGAAACCCAAAGACCAAAGCCCCAGGATCGGATAATATAGGGGCCTTAATAATTAGAATAGGGTTTGGGGTATATTATACTATAATTATAATAAGGAACCCCAAAACCCTATTCCAATTATTAAGGCCCCTACATTAGCCTAAATCATTAGCCGGCCTCAAGCCAGAAAGAAGCAAGCCTAAAGCCTAAGCCACGAAGAAGGCGCCACCTCCGGCTGAAGCATCACCTGCTCCGAAAGAGGACGCCGTCAGGCCTGTCTTTGTCGGTTTCTTGTTGTTGTTTTGTCTAAGGTTTCGTGGGTTTTTGTGGCTTCGGGGGCTTGGGGTCTAGAGTCTAGGGCAACCCACGAGGTACTTCGCACTTATCTCGGATCTCGGTCTTGCGCCCAGGGCCCAGGGCCAAGGGGATCTGACTTCGGCTTCATGAGGAGACGACCCAATCTTTTAACATCCTAAACTCTAAACTGAAGAAAAAGAGCCGAATACAGAACCCAAGGTTTTTCAGAGCTACCTATCGGCTCGGCGATGATGGTTGTCAACAACTCGAACCTGCTGGTTTTATATGTGTTGCGCATACGAACCACGGTTTAGGGTTTTCAGGTTTCTGGTTTTAAGGTTTGAGGTATGACGCTTTAGTGCTTATGGTGTAAAGGCTTGAGGTGTCCCAAAAGCATGGTGTTATTATGCTGGGCACCATGTAGCTAGGCCCTGACCGAGAATGTAATCCATTGCATGAGCAAGGCCCCAAGCTCCTTGAGGTTTTAGGCAGTCCATGGTTCTGAACACACCCCGACGAGGCTAGATGATGCCGAACCGGTCCCTTGGCTACTACTATCCTAAACGTACCTAGTTTGAAACCCCGTGTGTGTATAAATATATAAATATACATAAATATATATATATATAATTATATATGATCGCCCCCCCCCCCATGACACGCACC
>CAJNJA010015690.1:0-11285 GCA_905231915.1 Symbiodinium necroappetens | reverse complement strand
TCACTCGCCACGAGTCTGCAGTCGCCGGCATTCATGACGAGAATCTCCTTGTCCTTCACCAAGGCCGCGCACACGACCGTGCCAGAAGACGTGTCGGAAATCGGCTTCTTCTCTTTCTCAAGCAAGATCGCGCAGAGGCGATCATCAAGGGCAGTAAATGCATCACTGCCAGCCTGCTTCTTGCAGCCAGCCTGCTTCAAATGCTGATGAAGCTGCTCGGGCAGCAGCTGCTGAGCCAGCTTCGTCGCCTCATCCCCGCCGTGGCCATCGAAGACTGCGAAGAGCCTGTAGCCAGCAACATCCTCATTGACAGCGACTGCGTCTTCCATCTTCTGCCTGTCGTTCTTCGCTAGAGCGAAGCCATAGTCTTCAGCTCCGCCGCTGGCATCCTCAGGCAGGGCTAAAGGCCCTGCAGGCCTTTTCTCAGGCCCTTTCTCTCGTGCCCCACAGCAGCCACAGGCGTTTCCCATGGCTCTGGGGAGGCAAGATCGAGCGCTATCGCTACTCGGTTTTCAGACGAATATACACTGTGCACGAACACGTCGAGACGTGCCCACGTCGCAGAATGAGACACTGCATGGATGAACCTTTTCAGAATCTCTTGATTGGCACGGCTATTGTTTCACCGCAACAACCCGGCAGAAAAATCGCGCACGGTGCAGACTACTCCACCATTCGCTAACTTGTCTGCGATGTCACTGCAAGATCTGCGAAGCTCGTTGGAACTAGGGCCCAGCCTTTGGTCCTCCACGCCCGCAGCCTCGCAATGAGCCTCCGATGAAAGTCTAGTGGGGTTCAGTGCTTTTCTATATTATACTATACTGCACTATACCACAGTATACTGTCTTGTACTGTAGTGTACTCTGAAAAGCGCTTTTCGGAGCTTCGGGATGATGGTCAAAGGTACAGGACTCTACCCTCCACAACTTCAGCACGAAGCTGCCTGCACCTTCGCACCAAGTGCTCATCCAAAGACCATTATTAAAACCTCACCCATCAGTTATTACAAGTTGTACTGATTTTCAGCGCTGTGAGACCCACCCTGCCCCTTAACTCCCTGAAGCCCATGCTCCTCATTGCTATCTCCGACGCCCCGGACCCGCAGGTACCCTGGCTCCTGCTCATGCTTGCTCAGCATGGCTAGAAAAGGGTCCTGAAGTCGCGATTCGAGCTTTGAGGACATGCCCTTCAGGAATCCTCTATTGACTCTCTGCCGGTAGCATCTGCAACTGTGTCGTCGTTATGTGTTGGTGCTCGACATTTTGACATATTGCTTTTGATTGTCCTTCTGCTATGGTGGGAGACTCGACTTTTCTTCCGCGGACGGAGAGGTGTAGGTATGAGGTTCAGAACGATTTGCTTTGCTTGTGCACATGTAGCTAGGTAAGACTGAACGTGCGCATCTGTGCATGCACGAATGTACGTATGTGCTGACGAGTGAGTGAAATGCATGCATGCTTTAACGCATGAAAGACAGAACATGAAACGGAGTGAATGAGTGAATGAATGAATGCCGGAAGGAAGGAAAAGAAGGAAGGAAGGAAGGAAGGAAGGAAGGAAGGAAGGAAGGAAGGAAGGAAGGAACGAAGGAATGTATTCATGCATGTATGTATGCGTGCATGAGTGTATTGGGTGGGTTGATGCATGTAAGTGAGTACCTGATGAACATGTGTATTTGGGTGTGTTTGTAAACATACATAGGTGTATATGAATATACGCACCATGTTAAGACTTGGCCGATGCACTCTGGGAACGACAGCATCGTACAAGGCCATGTATGATGCTATGCCATACCACAGTATATTATTTTGCGGTTCACTGTACCGCTTTATATTCTATTATAGTCGACTATGGCAAATCGTATCATGACATATCATATGACTATACTACATTGTAGTGTATGGTACTACATATGCTGTACTGTACTCTGGTCTACTCTACTCTACTCTACTCTTCTGTACTGTACTGACTATACTGTGCTAAACTATACAATACTCTACCATACCAAACTGTACTACACAAAACTATACTATACTATACTGTATCTTAGTATACCGTATTGTAATGTATTGTGAAACTATCTTATCAGAATATAATATTGCAGTGTGTTGTATTCGATATTTTACAATGTCTTATATTTCGTGCTGTATGATCAGACAGTACAATAATTAGTTAGTACCTTATACTAAGCAATACTAGATATGTTGATAGTTAGTACCTTATACTAAGCAATACTAGATTTTGCGTTAACGTCCGATGATCCATCTTACATAGTATCATGTCTTAGTGTGCTGTATTTCGCGCTTTTGTACTACACTTGATTCCTCATGATTTATCTATGTCACCATGCTAGACTATGCTTCGCTATGCTATGTTAACGTAATGTGACCAAATATTTGACTATATATTATATATTGTTATATTATACCCTACTGTAGGAGATTATACTACATGTTGAATATCTCACAGCATGACAATGTGCTTTTCATTAAACCCCATTCTTCTTCATTACATTAAAACTGTGATTTTGCTTGATGATACAATGGGATGCCGTGTTCTAGTACGATACCTTACATATTGTCTTTTTTTGTCGCATTTTACAAGCATGCATTGATGTTTGTGTTCTTTCTAGGGCTTTATATAGCAATACACGTCATCATCCTCCTCATCATTATAAACACAATTCAGGAACAGAAATCAATATTGTGTGCGCTATTCGTAATTCCTGTTACTAGGGCGCGTATTATAAACCAAAATGCAGACAGACAAACAAATAAACACATATGCATACATCGATACATACATACATACATACATACATACATACGTACATACATACATACATGCATACATACACAGATACATAGCATACCAGAATCTAACATAACAAAACACAACACAACATGACATTACATTGCATTCCAATACATCACATAGCATAACATTACATTACATTACAGTACATTACAGTACATTACATGACATTGCATTTGCATTGCATTGCCAATGCATTACATTACATTGATACAGACATACATTGATACATTGATATAGACATACATACATACATACATACATACATACATACATACATACATACATACATACATGCCTGCATGCATACATACATAAATACATACATACACTGTGTGTGTGCGCGCACCGAGATCATGAGCATACAATATTTCCGTGGAAACCTCACCCCGTCCGGCAGACCTTTGTGAACATCGTAGTAATAATACAAATAATGCAAATAATAATGATACTACTACTACTTATTCTAATAATAATAATAGCCTAAAGGACAGAATATCGCCGCAACGCCGTCAAAATGAGGATCCCGTCAGCCAGAGAAGTCACCAATGGAAGATAACACCGAATTTGGGAACCGAAGCACAATAATACTCCCCGGGGTGTGGGTCGCCGCGAGCCTTCCAACAAGTCGAGCTAAGTACAACGGTGAATTCAGATCCTCGACGTTTCACAACTAAGAATCCAACGTGATGGGCCGGCTTTGTTGATTGCAATTTCTGGGCTCCAAAGTATCCTAGATAGGTATATACGTATTTATATGTATGTCAAAGCATAAACACATAAATCACCATGTGTACATATATATATACATATATATAACGCAGAAATGCAAATACATATATGATATAACATATGGCATACAATATACGGAATAGAAATGACTTCACCAACCCTAGACCCTATAAACCCGAAGCCCTAAACCCCAAACCCTACGCCCTAAACTTCCCCAAACCCTAAACCCTAAACCTTAAACCCTATAAACCCTAAACCCTCTAAACCCTAGACCCTGAACCCTATAAACCCTAAACCCCACGGCCCTAAACCCTAAACCCCAGAGCTCCAAACCTTCAACCCTAAACCCCAAAGCCCTAAACCTTAAACTCTAAACCCCAGAGCCCTAAACCTTAAGGCCTAAACCCAAAGCCCTAAACCTTAAACCCTAAACTCCAAAGCCCTAAGCCCCAAAGAAATAAAAAAAGCCGAAGGGCCGGAAGCGGACGTGGCACTGGCGCACCGGAAACCCCCGGGAGACCCGGAGCCCCGGGGGCGCAGCCCACCTTAAACTGCTCGCAGCACCACTGCCTCAGCTCGGCTTTTAGGGCTTTAGGGGTTCAGGGTTTTTAGGGTTTTTAGGGGTTTAGGGTTTAGGGTTTAGGGGTTTAGGGGCGTTGGGGGTTTAGGGTTTAGGGGTTTGGGGGGTTAGGAGTTTAGGGGTTTTGGGGTTTTGGGGCTTTAGGGGTTTAGGGGTTTAGGGGTTTAGGGTGTACACAGCTGCCCCCTGGCATTGAACCCAATGAAGGATTCATGTAGAACCCTTTAATTACGCCATGAAGGCACTCAGAAGGAACCCAAAGCACAGCCAAACCCCAAAGCCTAAACCCTACACCTTAAACCCCTTAAAAGGAAAACCCAAAGCAGTGAGAACCCTAAAAGATAAACCCTAAACCCAAAAAATGAAAAACTAAACCTCTCATCCTGGACCGAGAGTCTGCTTGTGGACTGGCCAAGAGCCGATGTCGTGGAGTCCTTCGTAGAGTTCAGGGTTTCGGGTTTAGGGCCTAGGTCTTCGAGTTGCGGCTTTAGGCCCCAACCCTAAACCCTAAACCCTAAAATCCTAAACTCTAAACCCTAAAACCCTCATTTTTGACCCTAAAGCCTAAAACCCTAAAACCCTAAACCGTTTAAGGGCTCAGGGTCTCGGGGTGAGGGCCTCCCAAAATCCGCACAGCTCTTACACAATCCTCACAGGAATTTAAAAAAAAAACGAAACCCTAGGGTTTAGGGTTTGGGGTTTTGGGGTTTAGGGTTTAGGAGTTTAGGGTTTAGGGTGTAGGTAAACCTTTCTTATGCAGAAGACATGAGGTGGAGTTCTCGGAAGCAGAGCCCAGCGTCCTTCTTGGCAGTTGGGCGCGGCCGGCCTTGGATCAGCTGAGGCTTCTTCTGTAACTGATCTGGTCAGATGGGCCACTTTGAAAAGGCTGTCTAGGGCTATATAAAAGGGAAACCCTAAACCCGGGGGCCCATAAGAGTTCATAAGAGGTTCTTTGGGTGCGGTTTGATAGTTTGGCAGTACTTCAGCGTTGTATGGGGCTTTCATGAGCCTGTGGCAGAGTCTCAAGAGGCTTTTCAGGCGTTCCGAACTGATAAATGGCTTTATGACGGCTGTAGTGGATTATAATTTTCGGGTTTATCAGGGATGGCGTGAACAATTCTATTGTTCTATTGGTTTCCAGGAAAAACTGTTCGGAGATTGCTAGAAAAAGAACGATCCAAGGGCTGTCTGGTGTAGGAGTGTAGCTTTCCAGTTCGTAACTAGGGTTCCCGGCACGGGCTTTTGGTTTCAGGGGACTGAAGGTTCCGGACCCAACTTAACGGATTTTTGGTACTTGATGACTAGGAAAAAAAGAGAGCTACTCTCATAAGTACTTTATTTGCAAAAAACCAAGTCAGGTACCTAAAGCCTTCCTCACCCAGTCCCATTATCCTCGAATCAGTGACCCTTACCTCTAGAATTCCAACGCAAGACGAACTAAAGCTCTGACCCCTTGCCTCCTGAACCATGTACACCCTAAACCCTAAAACCCTAACCACAAAAAATTATGTTCATTACACAAAACGCCTTTCAAGCCTGATGATGAACCTTTGCCCTATAACCCGCCTCTTCCCCTGATAAACCGGGTTTAGGGTTTAGGGTTTAAGGTTAGGGGTTTAGGGTTTCCATTTTAAACAAAGTATCTGATACTTGTACTAGGGGACATACCTAAGGAGAAGTCTCGAAATTATTCCGGCACCTCAATTTACACCGTAGACACCTAAACCCTAAACCCATAAAACCCTTAACCCCTAAAACCCTTAACTTACCCCTAACACACTAATCCCACAAGCCCTAATCCCCCAGGCGCAGCCCTAAACCCCAAACCTCAGGAAGCTCGGGCCCCCTGCTACCCAAAGCGTCCAGTGATCTCCTAAGGAGAGTCCCTGGGTTTAGGGTTTAGGGTTTATTAAACCCTAAACCCTAGACCCTGAACCCTAAATCCTAAACCCCCAAACCCTAAACTCTAAACCCTAAACCCCTAAGCCCTGAGTTCTTAAGAGCCATGGTTCGCGCAAGCTTCGTGCACCCCCTGGTCGCAGCACTTGGCCTTCTTGAGCAGGGTCCACTCCTGGTTTCGGTTTCCGCTGGAAGGGGGTCTAGGGTTTAGGGTTTACGGTTTAGGGGTTTAGGGGTTTAGGCCTTACAGGTGGAGGGGGGGGTGGGTGGTGGGTGGTGGGTGGTCGGAGGTTGAAGGTCTTAGGGTTTTATTGGGTTTGGGGTTTAGTTTGGGCTGTGGTGCTTTAGCTTTAGGGTTGCAGGGTTTAGTGTGGTGCTTTAAGGTTTTAAGGGCTTTGGGGCTGAAGGGTGTGCTTAAGGCTTCGGGGCTTCTCCATGGATGTCAAAACCATCAACCCGAGGCTTCTCGAACTTACCCCTTACACCCCAAACCCCTAAACTCCTAAACCCCTAAAACCCTAAACCCTAAACCCTCACCCCGAAAACCCTAAACCCAAAACCCTTAACCCCTAAAACCCTTAACTTACCCCTAAGACCCTAAACCCTTAAGGCCCTAAAACCCTTAAAACCCTAAACCTTAAACCCCTAAACCTCGCGGTATTTTCAGCATCTCGGGCTTGGCGGCATGCATCCCGGGCAGGCTGGGATTCTCGCTACCCTAAACCCCCAAACCCTCAAAGTTTTAAACCTTAGGCTTCAGGGTTTAGGGTTTACGGGTTTAGGGTTTAGGGTTCAAGGTTTAACCCTAGAGATTGTAAACCCTAAACTCTAAACCCTAAACCCTCAAAATTGCTTAAACCCTAAACCTTTACCCCCGAGCTGCCTTCTGTAAGATCCGAAACCCGAAACCTGCACGAGTCCCAGAAAACCAATGATGTTGATGATATGAATCCTGCATTACCTTAAGGACCCCAAACTATGGGAACTATGGTCTATTCCTTATTATGGGTAAAGCTGGACTTATATCATCAACCGTATCCATGGGTTTTGAAATTTGCTGGGGGTCCATAAACGAAACTATCGAACTGCAAAGAAGGAAAACCTTAAGCCCCAAGCCATAAACCCAGCCCAAACCTGAAGCCTAAACCCCAAGCCCTAAACTCCCCGAACC
Organism: Symbiodinium necroappetens; assembly: GCA_905231915.1. NCBI lineage: Eukaryota > Dinophyceae > Suessiales > Symbiodiniaceae > Symbiodinium > Symbiodinium necroappetens. The sequence continues at coordinate 4,089 of CAJNJA010015690.1, read as the reverse complement.
CATAACCCTTATAGAAGCCGCTATAGAACCCTTGTAGGACAAAAGGAACCCTAAAACCCTGAAACAAGGACTGTGCTGGAGCCTGAATAAACCCCTAAGGCCCTATCTAAACCCTAAGACCTAAACCCTGAACCCCGGAACCCCTGAACCCCTAAACCCTAAACCCTGAACCCTTGAACCCCTAAACTCTAAAAACCATGGGACTGTCCTGGATGGAACCCATGGCACAATCAATTGTGCCCCCGACGTCTCCATCCAGAGCCTCACCTGCTAGCATCCGAGCGCTGCAGCGTCGGAGAGCGGCGGGTATGTAATAATAGGTTATGGTATATTATAGCATATTATGGCATGTTATAGTATAGAATAGTACTATACGTTTTCATGACACATTGTAATATGTTATGGTATGTTATACTGTAGTAGACTCTACTCTAGTATGTAAGAATACGTAGTTGTACATGATCTTTAGGGTACTACGTCATACTACACTAGAGTTTTGGATGGTGGAAAGGGAGCAGTCCCGAGCCTAGGGATGGCTTGGTACTACTACTACTACTCTGGACTTTGAAGTAACCAGGGAGAAAAAAGTATAGACTTTTTTTTATAATGGTTCCTTTAAGGAACAGGTCCAAAAAAAAGTATTCAAGTAGGGTACTCCAGAACCTAGTACTACTACTACCACCACTACCACTACCACCACGACCATTGCTGCACTACTGATACTACTGACTACTGCTACTGCTTGCTACTGCAACTGCGTCTCCTACTTTCACTCCCACGGTTGCTGCCGCTACTACCACCACCGCCATCACCGCATTAACCCTAAAGCCCAACTATTGCAGGGGCCTTAATGATTAGAATAAGGGTTTATGATATAATATACCATAATTATAATAGTAGCTCGCCTGGAGAGGCCTGTGGGTGCACACCAACCCTCCCTCCTATACCCAAAGACTCCCATATCCCTTAATTAGGGAGTATACCTTAAATTATTGTAGGATCCCTTAAATTACAGTAGAATCCCCAATATGATTGAAGGTATATTCCTTAATCAAGGGATATTGGAGTCTCTGGGTACGTGAGGAGTGTAGAACCGAGTCGCAGCTTCCTCCGCGGCAGCAGTCGTCCCGCTTCCTTCCCGCTTGTGGCTACAGTTTAGGGCTTAGGGTTTAGAGTTTAGGGCTACTACAGGGGCCTTGATAATTCGAACAGGGGGTTCTGGGCTAATATGGGGGCCTTAATAATTGGAATAGGGCCTAGGGTTTGGGGTCCTTTATAGTATAAATATATACTACGGTTGTTTAGGCCCCTATCTTATGTTAAAAAATATAACTATAAGAAAAGGGCCCGTAGCAGTCCCTCAGGTTGAACCCTAGAACCCTAAACCTTGCCTTTGCTAGAGGGCAAAATCCCCTCAAGGGCCTCACCTTAACCCTAAACCCTAAACCCTAAACAATAAACCCCTAAACCCTAAACCCTAAGCCCTAAACCACCTAACCCTACAGGCATCTTTCGAAGGAGCCAATCCCAAAGACTCGATGAATTCGAGAAGTGCTAGCCCAAATCCTGGACCCCCTAGGTTTAGGGCTTTAGGGGTTTAGGGTTTAGGGTTTTGGGTTTTAGATTTTGGGTTTTGGGTTTAGGGTACTAAACCGCGAACCCTAAACCTCAAACCGTTTAGGTATTGGGCTGATCGGGCTTTGCATGTCTGGGGTGTTGGGTTAAGTGCTCAGCCTTCAAAAGCCACCTAGCTTTGGGTTCAGGGTTTCGGGTTTAGGGGTTAGGGGTTTAGGGGTTCAGGGGTTTAGGGGTCTAGGGTTTAGGGTTTGGGGTTTAGGGTGTGTAGCCTTTTTCACAGCACAAGCCTTCAGTAAGTGTCTTGAGCAGGCCCGCCAAGCCCAAAAAACCTAAACCATAATATAAGGGCCTTAATAAATAGAATAGGCTTTGGGGCCCATTATCCTATAATTATAATAAGGAACCCCCGGTAATTCTTTAAACCCTAAACCCGAAACCCTAGACTCCTAAACCCTAAACCCCGAAACCCCTTTATTTAAGCCCCTACATTAGGTTCCTACAGCCTGAACTGTGTCGACGTGTCCTGACGGACCATTCTGCAGGCGAACCAACGTGGCAATTGAAGAGGCAGCCGACGCTCCTCAGCTCTTTAGCAAGTTTAGGGTTTAGGTTTTCGGGGTTGAGGGTTTAGGGTTTAGGGTTTGCGGTATGCGGTTTAGGGTTTAGGGATTGCGGTTTGGGGTTTGTGGAGCATCGTTTAGGGTTTAATGCATCTCCCATGGCCGCTCCGGCAAACAAAAACAAGGTCGGTCGCAACGGTTCTGATCAGAATAAGTCTTACTAGAAGTTTAGGAGGTTTTCTTGCTTTTACTAACCATTGGCAATATTGTCAGCATTGGGTTTGGGGTTTGGGGGGGCGGTGGTGGTACCGGGGCCCACAAATGCATGACTTTGACCACAATTCCTGTGGCTTGCCCTACGCTTGTTGCTACTTTCCAGTGCTGACAACTTTACGGCACGGCTACACCTCGTGCCAGGATATACAGTAGGCATTGTCGCCTAGCTGGCTTATCACAAGTCATATCACATGCCCCAGTTGTAGTTTGTTGTAATCGGTATCTAAGCACGTCGAAGCCACGGCACTAGTTCTGACACCGATGAAAAAAAGAAACACAGAACATTCGCGAAGGACCATTCAAAAAAAAAATACCCTAAGCCCTAAACAGTAAACCCAAACCATTCCCAAAAAAAAAGGGAAAAGGCAGAGGGGTGCTTGGACTTCAAAGTTTTCATGAGAGCCCAAGGGGGTCTGGTTGCAGGCCGCAATCTTCGCAAGGCCTAGGGCTTAGGGTTCCTAATTAACTAGGGCCAGTCTCGAAATCTAAACCCTAAACCTTCGAGCTCCTAGGGGTTTAGGGTGTTTGGGGTTTAGGGTTTAGGGGCTAGGGTTTAGGGTTTAGGGGCAAGGGCTTTCATGAATGCTTTAGGACTCCAGCTACGTCATCTCCGCCAAGGAGCACCTTCTCGCAGCAAAACTCCTTCTTTTCCTGGCTGCATCTTGTCGGCTCTGGGTTTAGGGTGTAGGGTTTTTTTGGTTTAGGGTTTAGGGTTCAGGGGCTTTGGGTTTAGGGTTTAGGGTTTAGGGGTTTAGGGCTTAGGGTTTAGGGTTTAGGGTTTAGGGTTTAGGTGCTCAGGATCGATTTAGGGTTTAGGGGTTTAGGGCTACGGCGTGGAGTTGCTGAGGGTTCGGTCTTTGGGATTTAGGGTTTAGGGCTTGTGGTTTCGGTGGTAGGATTTAGAGCTTGGGGTCCACAGGAAACTGAAAGCCAGTTCTTGAGCATTTACACCTGAACCCGAAACACTGAAACATAAACTCCCTAAACGCTTGCCGACTGTCCAAACCCATAAGCGCACAAGTATTAAAAGCCCTACAACGTCCAAAACAAACCACGTAGACCCCCTATTAAGCCCGTCTGAAGCCTTCATGAAGCCAACCCTGAATTCTAAACCCCTCAACTCTAAACCCCACACCCTACTACAATATAAACCGTTGATGTCCTTTGGAAGAACCCTAAGCCCTAAACCCTAAACCCAGAAAAAACATCCTAGCTCCATCTCGCCTCGACCCAGTCCGTTTTCCAGAGCTCTCTGTCTTTGTCGCAGTCATGCTCCATGGCGTCGAAGCCTGCTGTCTGTAGGATAGGGTTTAGGGTTTGGGGTTTAGGGTTTAGGGTTTAGGGTATTATAGACATGTTCATCGTGGCAAAGGAGATGGGACAAGTAAATCCGACAAGTGTCACATAAGAATATGATATTAGTGAAAGACAGAATATGTATGTGGGCCTTAATAAATTGAATAGGGCTTGGGGGGGTATCTTATACTATAACTATAATAAGGAGCCCCCAAAATAGTATAGGTAATTACTCAGGCCCCCTATATTCGCCTCGGCCCCGGCCGAAGCGGTCAGAGGTTCCTATTCGGATTCCCTCTATTCCCCTCCTCTTAATCCCCTCCCCACTGACCCCCACCCCTCCAAACCACCATCGTGGGGGGGGTGGGGTCCCTCTGTG
>CAJNJA010015688.1:208-11651 GCA_905231915.1 Symbiodinium necroappetens | reverse complement strand
CAATACTTCGCTGTTTGGGGAATGATAAACCGTGTGAGTAATCAGTTCATGTTGATTGAGTATGTAACTATCTGGTTACTTGAAAGCATACGAACGAATGAATGAATGAATGAATGAACGAATGGGTCAAAGGACGAATGAAGGATGGAAGGAAGGAAGGAGGGCATGAAGGAACGGAAGGCATGAATGTTTATGTAGGACGGAATGAATGCCCCATTGGCTCTTCGAACGGCGAGGCATTTGCTACAATGAAGGAAGTAAGGAATGCACCGAGAGCTGAATAAGTAACTGTCTATCTATTTATCCATCTATCCATCTATCTATCTATCCATCTATCTAGGAATCTAGGTGGGTGGGTGTGTACATCTATACATGTGTGTGTGTGTATGTATGTATGCATGCATGCATACATCCAGATGTATACTGTATACGTTGTAATCAAGTATCTACATCTATGTATTGTCTCTTCATGGGAATGCTAGCTACGGTCGAGCTTCCGGCAGTTGTAGAATTAAGCTCCCCTGCAGCATCTGGCCTGTGCCGTGTCGACTTGCGTCTTCGCAAGCTCCCTGCCCGAAACCCTAGACCCTAAGCCCCTAAACCCCAAACCCTTAAGAAACCAAATCTAAACCCCTAGACCCTAAACTCCTAAACCCTAAACCCTTAAAAGAACAAACCTGGACCCCGAAACCCCTAGACCCCAAACCCCTAAACTCTCAACCGTCGCAAGCCTGGCTCAAGTCAGAGCGCAGTCGATCGGTTCGGCGCGGCTGTGCGGGGTGCGGTGCCCAGTGAAGCCCCTAAACCCTAGACCCTACCCTGTTCTAACAAGAGTTCAATAATTTGGGTGGTTCTCTAAATTACGGTCCCTTCTAGAGTTCTTTCACAAGGGTGCCGTACCATTTGGGGGACCTAAGAAGGGGGCCCTGATTTAGAGAACCACCCATGTTCAGCTGTCCAGTGTGAGGTCAGCATGTCCTCCTTTCCAGCCGTGGTAGGTCGGCTGCTCACTGTTTTCATACGGCTGATGATATAAATCCTGCATTACCTTAAGGATCCTAAACTATGGAAATTATGGTATATTCCTTATTATGGGTAACGCAGGATTTATGTCATCAGCTGTAACCGTAGCTCGAGCGTGTGCCTAAAGAGGATGCAGTTGACGAGTGGAACGTTTGCCAGGGGAGGGTGGCACGAGTGTCACGGGTGGCAGCCCGGACGTGCAGGCCTTGGGCGTGTGTTTGACATGTTGCCCCTGCGAGTACAGTGTCTGAAAGTGCGTTGTTGTTAGGTGTATGTCTCTGTCTCTCTGTGTGTGTGTGTGTGTGAGCAGGGCGATCCTTTTCGCCAGGCGGAGATAGTACAAACAATCGAGGCTCAGGCAGGGAGCCATTGCCCAGCCGCGCATGGGGTGCGGCGCAGTTGTTTCTCGTACAGCTTGTATGCATTGGGTCCGTCTGGACGTGGTTTGGGAAGGCCACGGCATCGAGTGCGTGAACATGGATGCAATGTGCTTGTTCATGCTTCAACAGTCACTTGCCCGCTGCGCAGCATTGGCCAATGCTGATGATCATCGAGCCATGAGGTGTCCAGACCCCTAGAAGTCTAGAAGAAGGGATGTCCCGAGGTTTATGCACCATCCACACCACCTGTGACCCTGCTTCACACTCGGGTTCCGTTGTAGCCGGAAATTTCTTGAAATCAGGGTTGCAGTACGGATCCTCATATGCACGTATCTAGCACAGAGAGGCTCTTTTATTTTTAGTGGAACTCCCTTTTGTAGCATCCGGCAGACTCTGCTGCTCCTCCAGAGGCCGGAAAAGGGGGTTCAGGGTTCTTTTAATGGGTGGTTGTCACAATGATGGTCCCTTTTTGGGTACCCTCAATCTCAGGCGCCGGTAGTATATCAAGGAGCCAAACAGGGACCATAGTTTTGACAGCCACCCTTTTGCTTTTGGGAATCCGGCGGCATTGAAAAGCAAGGATCTTGTCTTTCCCAATACCGAGGCCCAGAATGGGACAGTCTCCTGGAAAGATTCCAGGCCGCCTACTGAGGGTGTACTACTCGGAGGTTCATGGGTAGTTTTAAGTGGGGTTATAAGTCCCCTAATTTGGGTTAAAATACTATAGTTAGCCTACTTACTTATCACCCCACTTATAACAAACCCATGAACCTCCAAGTAGAATGTACATGTACTCTAATCCACTCTGATCTTTTGAGTCTTGAGGTGTGGAGCCGGCGCCGGGGACACCGAAGCCCAAAGGATGCAGCGAGGCCCGGGGAGAGGAACCCCAAACCCCCAAACCCCAAACCCCTAAACCCATAAAATCTAAACCCATAAACCCTAAACCCATAAACCCATAAACCCTAAACCCCTAAACTCCACACCCCAAAACCCATAAACCCTAAACCCCTAAACCCATAAACCCCAAACCCGAAAGCCCCAAACCCGAAACCCGAAAACCCTACCAAAACCCCAAAAACGAGGCGCCCCTTGGCGGCTCGGTGAACTTCACGTTGGATGCGCCCGAGACTCGGGGGGCCCAGGTCTCCCTGCTTCCTTGCAACAGGCTCCTTTAAGTGGGGTCGTTCTCTAAACTGGGGTCCCTTCTAGGGTTTAGGGTTTAGGGTGTAGGGTGTAGGTTTTAGAGGGTTTAGGGTTTAGGGGTTGATGATATAAATCCTGCATTGCCTGAAGGATCCTGAACTATGGGAACTATGGTATATTCCTTCTTATGGGGTAATGCAGGATTTATGTCATCAACCGTAGGGTCCCTTCTAGGGTCCTTTGTATAAGGGTGCGGTACTATCTTGGGGACCTAACAGGGGACCCTAATTTAGAGAACTACCCAAAATGCTGCTATAAGGGTTGTAGTGGCTTTGCGGGGTTAGGGTTCCTTCGAGGGTAGTCTGAGGGCTCTGTTCAGTAGGTCTTGCTTCGCAGAGGCCCGGACGAAGATCAGTGTGGCTTTACCTCGTCCTGCCCGAGGGCCACGAAGGTGCGCCGAGCATGTTCCGTTTCGGAGGCATCGGCTGCAATGAACAAAATCGTGCAGGTGCTTCCATTCTGGGCACTTGTGGCGAGTTTTACTTGCAGTCCGTTGCTCAGTCTCTGCGGACATCCTGCATCGTGCTGACAAGGCTGCATCAACAAGCTCTTCGATCACTACCGTCTGACCCGATGCACAGAAGGTCCAGAGCCCGTCGAGCCCCAAAAGGCATAGAAACATCATATGTAGCTTGGCCGAGAAATGTCGAATGTCAGTGACGAGACCAGAGCCAGCTATGCTCACGAAATCTACATCTCGGGCAAAGGAAGTGAGGCCTGCCAGCATAAAAGCATTCAAAACAGCACTCTCGCACGGCCTTCCGGAAGATGGAAAACTGGGTTCAGGAGACATTTATTACCCCAAACACCCTAAACCCTAAATGCTAAACCCAAGCTCACCGATTTGTGAGGCAAAAGGTGCAACAGGGCATAAGCAAAACAATCCCCCGTGAATTCCGGAAAAAGAAACCACTGCCGCGGCTGCCTTTGAGGCTTGACTCCCAGACGAATAGAAGTGGAGGTGCCCTGCATATCTGCTTGGAGTCTTGCAGAGCCATTATAGATCCCTTATAACATCCTTGCTAAAGACCCAAGTGCCCTGGCCCTAAACAAGCCTGTTCCCGACCCGCGCCAGATACTTGGCACGTGCAGCTGTTGCTGCCTCCTGGTTTCGACCCAAAGGGTGTGAAGTACATGTGGGCCCTGCGGTGTTGACGCTTTGTGGTCCGTGCCAGGAATTGCTGTATTGGACATATGATATAGCACCTGGAGGAGCACCTTTATGCCGGTAGTTTATGGCAGCAAGGACTAATGACTAAAGCAGCTGGGAACCGGATGTGTTCATTCATGACCATTCTTACTACTGTTGCTATTATTACGATTATTACAATTATTACTACTATTATTTCACCGCAGTGTTCGGTCGGCTCATGACATTGCGTGAGGAAGGGACGAGGTTAGTACGCAGGACAACTCTCGGATGCCAGCAGAAGCCAACCATGACAGTCAGGGCTCTTCGGTTAAGTTGACGTCCAAAGCATCGGTTGGCATGGGACAAGCATCCAGCCCAACATAGCCGGTTCTTCCTGGTCTAAGCAGCCGGTGAGCCATGCGGTTCGCAGGGCGCGGTGGCATGGGCAGGAGACGATGTGTAAGTTGCTCGTTCTCGGTCTTGCTTCTCCTGAACTTACCGTCATCGAGCCAGCACCGAAGCGGCAGGTGCTTGGCGTTGTCTCGTCATTGGTGGAAAGCATGGTTGGGAGAATGATAAGGTCCTGTGGTCGTGTCGGAAGCATTGCAGCAGGAATCAGCAGAATGCAGGAACCTTCATCCTAAACCCTAAACCCGGGGGCTCTTCACTCCTACATCCTTTGTCAGGACGTTCGGCGGTGTTGCTGTGCATGAGCTCGATGAGCTCTTGCCACCGCCCACGCCGCTGACTCACAGGCTGGAAGTCTTGAACGGATACCCTTAGCGTACTCTTTAAGGGATGCGGGGGGACCCTTAAGGAAGCAGAATTGAAGTGAAGAGCTGAGACATGCGACCTGACACTTGAGGCTGGGCCGGAGAATGGTTTCAAGCTCCTAAACTACATACTGTATACTATATAATCTTTTTGATACCGACACCCTCAACCGGTTCAGTCTTGCGACATGGCCCATGAAGTTTGGGAAAGGTCCACCGGCGCAGCAGAAGGGCCCAGGTCTTTCGTCGGTGTCAGCGGCCGAGCTTTTTGGTGAGCACGGTAGACGTGCCGACGAGACAAGCACCCGGAGGCATGCTCTTTCCAGAACCAGGGCAAGAATGGTGAAAATCAGGAGCGGGCGGAAAAGGCATAGGCATAGGCATAGGGATGTTGCATCAAGTCTTGTCCGCAACTTGGGGACAACCCTGTTACGGGCTGGCCTTGGGAATGGCTCTGGGCAGGGTGGAGCGGCAAAGGTTCCTCCCCAAATTCCAGCAATGCTAAACCCCTAAACCGTTTTAAACCCTAAGCCCCTAAAGGACAGCTGGATTGCGGCAGAGAGTGGCAGCAAGAGCTTACTAGCAGTCCTGGATGGTCACGGGGAACAAGGCTGGACGGGAGGGGAAGAAGAGCTGATAATAATATCATAATATCGCTCGTAACAATGATGGTAAGAACAACAAAAAGCTACATATGCATCTCTAGGCTATGGTCTGATATCCGCTCTACGATCGCATCGCCCCTGCTTGTCTGTGTCTTCGGCGCTCCAGGCAAGCGTGTCTCCGAGTATGCGCGGTCGCAGCTGGCTAGGAGTCTCTACGACAGCAAGGCCGGGGCACGTTTTGAGTCGGGAGCGGCAGATGGGAGCCTCATTCCTACATAGCTTAGCACGCCCTGTTTTGGAGGATATGTTGCATAAGTGACCACACAAAAGCATGCAGGCGTGCATAGGCACACACACACACACACGCGCACACACACACACACCCACACACACACACACACACACACACTCAGGGACAGGCAGGCATGGGTAGGTGGACAGACATGGGCAGACAGGGAAGGTCTGGAAGGAGGGAGGGAAGGAGGGAAGGCGGCGAGGGAGGGCGGGCTGGGGGGCTGGGCCGGACGGGGATAGCATGAGTCGTCGAAACTCCTTGCTGTGTTTATCCATATGTATGCATGTGCAATGCAATGAACGTATGTATGTATGTATGTATGTATGTATGTATGTACGTATGCATATATGTTTGTACGTATGTATTTACATATATACTCACATGTATACATGGTATTGTTCATATGCAGAAGTATATATATATATATGTGTAGAGAGATAAATAAGTAAATAAAAATATTTCGAAAAATATACATGTATATATATATACTTTTGTATACTTAGAAGATGAAATAACTGCATACATTCATACATACATACATACAAACATACATATATACATACAGCAGACACAGACAGACGGACAGACAGACAGACAGACAGACAGACACACACGCACATACATACATACATACATACATACATACATACATACATACATACATACATATATATATATATGTACATAAGTATATGCATCCACACAGTATTGTATCAGGGCCGTGCTCGTCATGCTCTGACTCGCTGTGTATTCGGCATCACCTGGTCTTTCTTCCAGGATCTCTACACGAAGCCTGCATCGGCACTGCAAAGTGCGTACGCAGAAACTCAGAAAGGCCGGTGGGATTGAGGGAGCACAGATGATCATAGTTACTAGTTCAACTTGGGGTTTTGGGTTTAGGGTTCCGTCTTTCTCAAAAAGACCGAAGGGATCGAGCGCAGCCATGCCATCGATGCGCAGCGCTCCGGCACCACAGTCAGGGCCTCATTCTCTGCAGAGCAGGAAACTGGAAGCCGTAAACGCTTAAACTCCTAATTCCCTAAACCCTGAACCCTAAACCCCTCAACCCCGAAACCCTAAACCCTCCCGAATCTTGGCTTACATTCACCTCACCTGGTCGGTGAGCCACCCGAGGCCGTGACTTGCTACCGCCACCGTGACAAACTCGTGGTGGCCAACGTTGCTTAGGGGCACTCGGAAATAGTCTTTAGTTTCTGGTTAATTGAAGCTTTAAGGGAGCTAAGATTATGTTTTTCAGTTATTATAGTATTATAGTCCCAAAGAAAAAGCAAACAATAGCATTTTTGCTAGGGTACCAAGTTCACTATAGGTTGGTGACTCGCGGGCAGTCCTGGGACGATGCAGCTCGCGGGAGGAGATGCGCGGGTTGATCATGAGCAGTCATTGGGTTTAGCGTTGAGGGTGCATGCCAGTCAAAGAGAGTCTGTACTTGCCTACACCTGTGTGTGTACGGGCATTTACTTGGTTATGGCTATGTGTGTATGTAACCCGGTGAGAGAGAGTCCAAACGAACTTATATTGTATGTCTTCAGAAAATTTTTTCTGTCGTCCTGTCATTCCAACTATTTCCACCGAATGCGTCTTCACTGTTTCGACAGGAAGTCATGCAACAACTTCGTCTTTTTCGGAGTTGGTAATGACTTGAGCAATTCTCTTCGGACTGCTAATTCCTTGTACGATTTCACGGAAGGTATACCATGAAACTCTATGACTGGTGCTCTGCTGTACTATCCGATACGGTCATGTACTACTGCCCCTTGCTATTCGCTGCCATGCTAAACCACGCTACACGACGCTACACCCACGCTACACTACACTATGCCATTCTGCACTATGCTCTGCTCTGCATTGCTAAAGTATTCAATACTTTGCAAGATGATTATGCTACGCAGAATATAGCTGGAACTCGATAGACCATACTATGTACTATACTTATGCCATTCGATACGTTGCTATACTATGCTATACTGTTTGTTGCAGGGCGATGGCTCTCTGCACAGCCTGCGGGCCGTTGATCTGTCCAGTGATCAGCGGCCAATGCGGGAAGACGAACGGAACCGGATTCTCCAGCAGGACTGCAGGGTTTGGGGGTTTCCAGGAATTTAGATTTGGGCAGAGAGGCTCACTACGGGGCCTTGAACGGCGCTTGATCGAATGCTTACCGCTTACTTAGACCCCCTCAGTCCGGGTTTTGGGGTTTAGGGTTTAGGGGTCCCAGCAGGACATTGCAGCATTGGGTTGTCAGTCCAGCATCGCATCACGCGCCACGGCTTTGACCCTGGTAGATCTGTCATCCATTCGCAGGGTGGTGCAGTCCATCCAAGCGCCATGCCGATGCGACAAGGTGCCTGCATGTAGTGGTTCATTGCTCCTTTTCTGTATTGACAGCGAGGTGGGGCGCAGCGGTTGGCAAGGCTTGAGGTGTCGGTTTGTCCTTAAGCTATGGGCTGGGCTAAGCAAGACAAGTGCCTGCACAAGAATAATAGTAGGCTTTCGCAGGTGTGCATGTCCTGTGCGAGGTTTCGGTCCTCCGGTGCTGGTCCGTGTTGGTCCCGAGCGAGTCTGGGACAAGACCGGACGTTGTGGGCTTTGCGTCACTCGCTCGCTAGGACCGGGTGCTGCATCACTTTGATTTGATGCTGAGGTGCTCTTGAGAACTTGAGGTTTACAGGAGGGGGTGTGGGGTTTCGGGTTTGAGTTCGGGTTCAGGTGTCGTCTGTGACCTGCAAGAGGTGTTGCGCAACATGCCTGAACACGGCAGCCTTTCCAGAGCTCAGACGTCGGCGTTCCCCTTTGTGTGGATAGGTGTCGCCACGGGGGCTCTTGCGAGACGCGTGTTGAGATGATTTCTGATGATCTGAGCAGAGCGCTCCAAGGCTACGCGCATCTCAGCTTGTGCCGAAGCGACTCGACCTGCACCGGCTGCGGTGAGAAGTTCGCTACACGGAATGCACTGTTTCGGCACCTGCGTCAGCATGGCTGTGGTGGTGGCACCAGGCGGCACGCCTCCCGCTCCCTATTGCTCTATGGTTATGTTGGGACGCGATTCCACGGCAGCCAGCTCAACTCGGTCCAAAGCGAGGCGAAGTTCCCAACTGTCGAAGGCTGCCTCTTACCCTGCATCGAGGCGGCTTTGCGAAAGCAGCCAGATGTAACATCGGTTACAGTGGAGGTTGCTTCAAGAGCATCGCGGACAGATCGGGGTGTCCATGCTCTGTCTACGGCACTGTGCTTGAGAATCACGAAAGAACTGTGCAGCAGCTCCGAAAACACGATGAATCCTGACAACACCTCAAGCTTTCTGGAATTGCTTAGATCTGAACTGCCGCCGGAGCTTACAGCAGCGCATGTGTTTGATGTCGATGACCCGCAATTCAATGCAAGATTTGCCTGCCAGAAGCGGGAGTACTGGTACTACGTTCCCTACCGCGCGCTCTTCACGCGCAGGGAGCAAGAGAGGATGAAGCTGCTGTGGTCCAACGCCGGGGCGTTCCCAGGAGAGGATGCTTTGGCATCCTGGATCTGGGTCTCAGGCTTGCCCACGGAGGCCACCAAAGAAGACCTCACCTGGACGATCCAGGAAGTGTCTGCAAGGCACAAGCTGGCAGTGGTGCTTGAGGACGTGGTCTTCTCAAGGAAGGATGGCTCGGCGAAGCTGAAGTTCTCGGATTCCTCATGCGCCTTGGCCGCTTGTGCAGCACTGGACGGCTTCCCCGGCCCACAGGATGCGCAGGGACATCGAGCCCCATTGCTGGCGCTACCTGAGTCCCTGCTGGAAGCATGGCAGTCCGTGCACAGGCGCCTCCGGTCAGCCTTGAAGAAGCTGACCGGAACTCGATCCTTCCATAACTTTAGCCCTGGCTTCGAAGATGCGAAGGCGGACCCAAGAAGCGTCCGCAGTGTCTATCGCTGTAGGGCTGGTGTGACCGCTGGCTACCGCGACTACCTTGAAGACAAGGCCTTCGCGGTATTGCGGATTACAGGTCGTGACTTCCTGTACCATCAGATTCGAAGCATGGTTGGCGTGGTCATTGCGGTGACAAACAGCTCGCTGCCCGAGTCTCATCTTGATCTAGCCCTGAGCGATGAAACTGGCATTCAGGTGCCACTTGCTCCGGCAAGTCATCTGGTTCTGGCTGAGTGCGTCTTCCGAGATGGCCTTTTCGGTTGCCCCTTCGGTCAAGCTGTCCGTGAGGCGAAGGACAAGGCAGGTGGGAGGCGAGGATTGCCTGGGCCAGCAGCCTGTAGTCTGCAAAGCGGTCTCCAAGCAATTCTTGGCGAGCTGAGTTCCCAGACATGTCGGGATGAGTTTGATATGTTCTCGGAAAGTCTTGCAGAAGGGGCGTCCAAGCAGCCGACCGGCAAAAAGGCATGGCCCAGCCCATGGGATGCGGAATCTTCCGCTTGCCTGCTTGCTATCTTGCCGTTCAGCTTTGTGCTCTCCCGAAGTGTTTCTTTGACCGTTAGCTGCAGTACTTGGAGGTTCATGGGTAGTTATAGGTGGGGTTATAAGTCCCCAAGTATGGGTTATAACTATAGTTACCCTACTTATAACCCCACTTATTACTACCCATGAACCTCCAAGTAGGAGCCAAGTCCACAAGGTTCAGGAAGTCTGGGATTTGGGGTTTAGGGCTTTAGGGCTAAGATGCTTTTCCTGCTATACCATACTCGACTCTAGTCTCCTCGACTCTGTCTCAACTCTACTCTACTCTCTGATTACTCTCTTCCTATTCTTCTCTACTCCTCCTCAGACTCTACTCAACCCTAAACCCTAAACCCCTCTACTCAACCCTAAACACCCTAAACACTAAACCCCTCTATGCAACCCTAAACCCTAAACTCCACTCTTCTCGACCCTAAACCCCAAAACCCCTCTACTCAACCCTAAACCCTAAACCCCACTCTTCAGATGCTGTGCACAGGAGATTTATCGATGCATCCGTTCGTGATTGCCGAGCCAGAGGCCAGGATCGGACCTATGGTTTAGGCCAGAGCTGCGGCTTGAAGCTTGCGGGTTTTAAGGTTTTGAGTTTAAGGTTTTAGGGTTTGGGGATTTATGGTTTTGGGGTTTAGGGTTTTGGGGTCTTGGGTTTAGGGTTTAGGGGTTTAGGCTAGAGCTTCGGTTATAAGGTTTTGGGCCGTTCCTTCCTGCCTGGGTTGCTGCTACTATATATACGGGTTATGCAGGGATGACAGTGTGCCAGGTCTCCGAGAGGATGCTGTCCTCCAAAGACAAGGTCCTCATTCTGGGTAGTGATGGCGTCTGGGATCGGCTGAACTCACAGGAGGCACGGCTTTGCACTTGTCATTTTGCCCTCCATGCTTTTGAGAGTTTTCGACCGGCCGCCGTCTGTCCCGTTTATCTCTCCGAGGCTGTGGACATCGCCGCGCGACACACAGATCCCAACGCAGCCGCGCGCGAGATCGCCAGCATTGCGAGGCAGCGCTGGCACGCGGAGACGCAAGGCCCGCTCCTCTGAGTGGCACGCGAGCACGGCACACCAATCTTGGAGTTGCCAACTTGCGACGATACTATAATATACGGCACTATACTACACTGTACTACAGTGTATACTATAGACTGTATACTACATACTGTATACTATATCTTATATACTATCATAGTATATACTATATGCTTTCTACCATACTTTGTGCTATAGTACATGCTACATGGTATATGCTATATACTTTATTCTATACTGTAGACTATAGTATATACTACATATTATACACTATATACTATTTATACTATAACATACCATATACTATGTACGATAAACTATGCTATAACATACCATACTATGATATAGTCTCAGGTAATACAACTTCTCTTTGAAAGACGTTTCGAGGCCAGCTTTCAGATGACATCACCGCGGCGCCTTGGCTCCTGTGGTTCCCCCTCTGGGGGAGTAGGGGGGGGTAGGGGATTATAATTCCTTAAATAAGCCCTCTTAGATCCTTGACTCTACTTCTTACCTACTTACTAAGTGCCCCGACCCTCC
>CAJNJA010015685.1:217-37103 GCA_905231915.1 Symbiodinium necroappetens | reverse complement strand
TTGCTTCCCTGAAGCCCGAAGCTCTCCCTAAACCCTAAACGCCCGGAGCCCCTGTAAGGAACCCTGTAGATCCCTTTAAGGAACCCTATAGATCCCTTTAAGGAACCCTATAGTACCCTTTAAAGGGACCCCTAGAACCCCAAGAACCCTAAAAGCTTAACCCTGCTGTACTGGTACTGCACTACTACTGTACCTCTGTACAATGCCAGGCCTCAGACTTGGTCGCTTGTAGAAGGGAGTGTAGGGTTAGAGGTGTCTTGAACATGAAAAGTAACCCTAAGCCCTAAACCCTAAACCCCTAAACCCTAAACCCTAAACTCTGTTATCTTGGAGTGATCGGGGCTTGGTTTCGAGCTTTGGTCCCCAAACTCTCCGACCCGGGCATTCGCGGAGAACCGCAGGTTTAGGGTTTAGGGCTTAGGGTTTGGGGCTTAGGGTTAGGGTTTGGGGTTTAGGGTTTGTAGGGTTTAGGCACACAAGCCAAAGCCTAAACCCTAAAATCCCTAAACCCTCAACCCTGAAATCCCTAAATTTAAACCCTAGACGCTAAATCCTAAACCCTTGGGACCTGTGTAGCTTTCGCCGTCCAAGAACTGAAGGGATCCTTGCACCCTCTCGGCGATGCGACGATCTACCTCAATTGCAAGGCTTAGGACTAGGATTTCGGAATTTCAGGGTTTAGGGTTTAGGCAAACACTTGCAAGTGAACATAGGGTTTAGGGTTTGGGGGCATAGGGTTTAGGGCTTAGGGGCTTTAGGGGTTTAGGGTCTAGGGTTTGGGGGGTAGGGTTTGGGGCGAGTTTTGATGTTTAGGGTATGGGATTTAGGATTTGGGGCTTCGGGTTCGGTGGCAGATCTACTGTCGCCGGGCCCTGGTGATGGGGCTTTACCTAGCAACTTCAAGCAGGCCGATGCCCAGAGGCTCTGATGATCCTGAATAAAACGCGCCTGATTTAGCATTGAAGGTTTAGGGGTTAGGGCCCTGTTAGGGCCTTCTGAGAAGGAAGTATGAAGTCTTGGGTAATTAATGGAGGGCTCAAAGAAACCACGGCACATGAAAACAAACGGGACTGACCCTGAAATACTCAGTCTAGCCCGCGTTCCACAGTACCTTGCATAGTGCATGTAAAGCCTGAGCCGCACAATCCAAAACTCAAACATGCCATGACTCCCGCCTTACAACTCGAAAGTTTGCAACCAACCCCTATCTAAATACCAGGACAGAAGAACATTGAAAATGGACCAGAAACTTAGTTGAGCCCGACGGCCCTACGCCGCCCATGCAGCCTGAAAGCAAGAGGCAGTACTTATAGTCTCCATTGTAGTTCCTTTCTTGGGGTCCCCTTTTTGGATCCTGAATACAAAAAACTGTTAAACCCAAAAAGGGAACTACAATGGAGACGAAAGGTATAAGAATCCTTAATCCTAATCCGAGCTATCATAACCCCCTTTTTCCGAAGGGCCCGTATGAAGTCTGCGCTGGGGTAAAGGATCCTTCCAGCACAAGTAGTTAACCGTAGGCCGCGTTTTCTATAGGGCCTAGCCCTAAGGGCCCGAGTATTGGAAGACCCCTTCTGCATCTACAGGCCGCTTATGAAAACCCCTACACCCTTAAAACACCCTTAAAAGCCTTTCAACTCCCTATAACCCCGTCTATATTCCTGGAAAACACGTGCAAAGCCTGATGAATTCCACAATAAAACCTATTAGTCGCTTATGTCCTGACACCAAAAACCCTCAAACCCTCAAACCCTAAACCCCTAGCCCACAATCCTAAACCCCTAAGCCCCTAAGCCCTAAGCCCTAAATCCTAAACCCTGAGCCCGAAACCCGAAGCCCTAACCATAGGCACCTAAGTAGTTTACCTCATAGGATTCTAAACATAAACCATAAAAAGGAACTTCTTAGGGGCCTTAGGGTAACCCCTAAACCCTAAACCCTAATGTAGTACCCCCCAAATAGTAGGATCCTTATTTTCAGGACCCCTTAGGGGCCTATGGGCCCTAACCCCTAGACCCTGTTCGAAGTCCTGGCCTCCTCTGCTGTCAGTGCCTTGGCCGAAGGGTCGCTGTTGGCGATGACGAAACCCCACCTTGGTCTGGTGTCTATAGTTTGGACCTAAAGGGATCTATAGGGTTCCTTAAAGGGATCTATAGGGATCTACAGGGTTTCTTAAAGGGATCTATAGGGTTCTAGGGTTTAGGGTTTAGGGTTTTAGGGGTTAGGGCTTAGGAAGTTTTAGGATTGATGAATTTAGGGTTTGGGGTTTAGGAACTTAGGGTTCAGGTTTAATGATTTGTTTAGGGCTTAGGCTTTTAGGGATGCTTACGGTTTAGGGTTAGGATGTATCTAGGAGGCGCCTTGGAGTGGGGCCTAAGCCGCAAACCGTAAACGCTCTAAACCCTAGCCGGGAACCAGGAGTTGCTAGGCTCTTTTCGGGTTTAGCGCTTTGGGGTGTTTGAGGGTATGGGGTTTGGGGTTTGCAGTTTGGGGTTTTGGGCTTCAGGGTTGTGTGTACGGTTTACTAACGGTATATTGCTTGAGGCTTTAGCGCTCAGGGTTGTTGTGGGCCAGGGTTGTTGTGGGCTTTGTGCTTGAAGCGACCATCGGTGTGGTGTAGTGCGAAATCTTAAGAGTCGATATGCCAACTTGGTGCTGGGTTGGTCGAAACCAATAGCTACACTGTTTACCAGGATTGAGAAACTTGGTTCTGCCATGTTATACTCATAAGGACCCTGTCCCTTGCCCCACTAAGGGTCCCTGCTGTTGATGATATATATAAATCCTGCACTACCTTAAGGACCCGAACCTATGGGAATTATGGTATATTCCTTATAATGGTAACGCAGGATTTACATCATCAACCGTATGATATACCCGTTGGAACGCGCAAGGCACCCCGGACCCATTGCCAAGCGCCGGCGCGCAGTCCAATACCGGAAGCCCGGGCTCGCAAATGAACAATATAACTACAAATAGGCCCCTAAGTTTTTCCTTTTTGGGATTACCTTATAGGATTCTAAATACAAACCATAAAAAGGAACTGCTTAGGGGCCTATGGGTATAAAGACTCTAACCCCAACCCTAAAGCCTAAACCCAAAACCGGAAACCCTAAACCCTACAGACCCTATAAACCCTAAACCCACAACTACTCTAAACTCCAAACGCCCAAAACTCTAGTGACTTCCGAGGCAACGCCGTGTGCATCCCATGTTCCAACAAGATCACACTCAGCCTTTGGCTCATCGGCGAAGGAGTAAATGGCCTCCTTGTACGCCCGGGCTACCGGGAATACCTGGAGTCGTCCGTCTGTGGCATTTCGGGCCTATGGTGATTTATGCAAGGTCCACGACATCCTAACTTCGAAGTCTCACCGCCCCAAACATCAAAATGAGAACATGAGAACTGGTAGCCCCAGGCAAGGCGTCGTTGTTTCTGCGGGGACGCGTGGCGGCATTGCTGAGCGGCAGTTGCGCAGCCCAAGAAAATCACAGACTCATCTCGGGGATCTCTGTTATCGAATCCTGCCCTGTGCAAACTGGTCTAGGCGCTTCGTCCTTCACCTACCTTTAGAACGAAAGGATCCCGAAAAGGGCTTAAGGCTCAGATACCATATAGGGATTCATAGTACAAGGGTATAGGGCTCCTACTTTTTTCAGGTCATTTGGTCCTCACAGTTTTTGAACACTGTGGAAGTACATCGGCCAGTCCAGGCCTGTCCACTTCCCAGAGAGCCCAATACCCCTTAACTAAGGAATATACCTTAAATCATAATATTAAGGCCCCTCTGATTTAAGGCATACTCCTTAATTAAGGGGTATTGGGCTCTGTGGGTTCATGTCGACAACTCCCAGCAATGTATCAGTTTCATCATTCGCCCCGCCCCCCCCCCCCTCCGAGCCGATCGGGAGCCTTCATATAAGTGTACATCAGGATCTGAGGGGCTGAGTACCCTAGCCCAAGAACGGTTAACCTTTAAATTCTAAATTGTAGTAGGATTGTATAAGCCCCAAAAAGTTACAGCGTTCGGCTCAGCCCCTAAGGGCGGTTTATGAACCAGCTGTCTGCATTGTCGGTAACCCTTATCTCGACCCCGAACTTCCAGTTCCGCGTGCAGCGTTGGAACCGGCAAGCCCGACGTTTCCATTCTTAAGTCCACGAAAACCCTGAAACCTCAAGCCTAAACCNNGCAAAAGGCAGATCCTGACTTAAAAACCAGCTGTCTGCATTGTCGGTAACCCTTATCTCGACCCCGAACTTCCAGTTCCGCGTGCAGCGTTGGAACCGGCAAGCCCGACGTTTCCATTCTTAAGTCCACGAAAACCCTGAAACCTCAAGCCTAAACCGAACCCTAAACCATAATCCCTAAACCCTAAATGGGTCTAAGGCTCCAAGGGGGCAAAAGGCAGATCCTGACTTAAAAAAGGCTCAGGGTTTAAGGGCCTAAACCCTGAACCCTAAACTGTTCCGGGATTTAGCTGTTGAGGGTTTTGGGAATTTCGAGTTCAATTGCTTAGGGTCTTCGGATTTGAGGTCTTGGGTTGCAAGGTTTGGGGCCTTTGGTTCTTTAGGGGTTTCATGAAGGAGAGGCGCAGCATTCAAACGAGTGAGCGGAGGCATTTGCACTCTGCAAGCGGGCTTTGCAGGCTTTGGCAAAACCGCTAGAAAGGTGCAGTTCCGTCGAAGCAGTTTAGCGTTTAGGGTTTGGGACTGTTGTTCCAGAGAGCCCAGTAACGGTAACTCTCAATGAAAGCATATGGCTTGAACTAGACAAGGCAATGAATCATGACTGTAGGTAGCTTCTTCAATTAGCAAGTGTTGGGCTCTGCGGACTAGAGAAACCTTTTCCAAGCAGCTCAAAGTAGGGTTTCGGTAGTATGATTTACGACCATGGTATGGGCCCTAAACCCTACACCCTAAGACCCTAAGACCCTAAGCCCTAAACCCTAAACCCTAAACCTTAAACCCTAAACCCTAAACCTTAAACCCTAAACCCTAAACCCTAAGCCCTAAACCCTAAACCCTAAGGGAGTTACCTCCCACACAGGGACTTGGGCCCCCTTTCTAAAGAGTGTATACAGAGCCTGCCACTTTCTCGGACCGTGGTTCCTCTTCTTAATGTAGGGTCTTAGGGTCTTAGGGTTTAAAAGTTAGGTCTTAGGGTGTAGGGTTTAGGGTCTTAGGTTTTAGGGTTTAGGGTCTTAGGGTATAGGGTCTTAGGGTCTTCCGGAGATTCAACAGATCCTAGTATGCGCTGCCCTTAGATTCTCAGAAGCTTCTTCGAGCACCGGGTGGTTTATATTTTGTGGTACCTACCAGGAAGCTCCACTAAGACTAGACTTTGGAGTACATAAATCTAATACTACACCCTTACAACTCCCATATACTAACTGCATAGTCTAATCTGCACAAAGCATCACAAAACCCTAGGCTCGTATGAAATCAAATCAAACGGTACTGGACTCTCTGTGTCAGGGCAGCTCGAGAGCCCACAAGTATCAGGTTAGTTCTCTACCTTAGGGTCCCTTTTTGAATCCCCAATAACCCTAAGTACGGCACCGCTTTAAAAACGGACCCTAAAAGGGACCCCAATTTGGAGAACTACCTCATGAGGAGTCTCATATGAGCCACTTCCAGAGCTCCTTTCATGGAGCCCACGAGACTCCGGCCATCATTGCTTTAGTGGCTTACCTAAACCCCGACGAACCTAGCTTTTTAAAACTCCATCCGATTATCGAACCCGAAAAAGTAAGTTTCTTAGGGTCCCATCCTATTAAGGAACGCGAAAACAACTAGGTTTCTTAGGGTCCCATCCTACTACAGAACCCGGAAAAGCAGGTTTCTTAGGGTCCCGGTAGACCTCAAAAAACATAGTTAACCCTTACCCTCAAAGGACTCCTATTTTAAGGCTTTCGGGCCCAAAAACCCCATTGTGTAAGGCTTTTGGGCTATTTTGATGCTAAGGGCAAGCCAAAAACCTCCTAAACCCTAAACCCCAAAACCCCCATATAGACCCTATCAAAACCCTAAAAGCCGTATAAACCCCGGTTTGCAGGTAAGGCGAAGCGAAGCTTGGCGCCCTCGGAGTGGCTCGGGCAGAGTTGTCTGGCTCGGAAGCTCCGGCGGCTGCATACTGGGTTCTTACTTAAGGGATTAAATTTAGGGCCTAGGGTTTAGGGTTTATAGGGTGGGTTTAGGGTTTAGGGGTTTAGGGTTTTTGGGGTTTAGGGTTCAGGGCTTGGGACTCTTGATTTAAGTTACCATGATAGGGATCTATCGTAAATAATATGGTTTCCTTATTATGGCACCTTAAATTAAAATCCCCTAACAAGAGCCCAGCATACGAACAGTGCGGTTGATGGACAATGAAGAACCTGCGTTGCGTGAGGTACTCGAGAAGTCTTGGAAGTATAGTAGATGCTCCTCATCATGGATAGTCTATTGGATCTCGCCCATCAACCCTTTTGGGGACTATTACTTCCGAAATCCGCCAAAACTCGGCCCCTTTGCCTTGGGCTCTGCTGTGTCAGAAGACTGTGGGCACACCGCTTCGGCACACCTGGGTCAAATGTCAGAAAGGACAGAAAACAAGACCCTCGAAAGCGACCTCTGCAAATTAAAACAGACACAGCCATCAAGCTCTGTAAAATCTTCTAAACACCCGATAGCCTTAACCCTAAACCCGTTAAGCCCGAATCCCTAAATGTTACTAAACCCAAGAAACCCTTAACCTGACCAAGACTCTCGGGAAAGCGAGGGAGGCTGCTCAGTTCGCAGCGCTTCGCGGAGAGCCTCGAACTTTGTGTTTGAGTATGTGTGTATATGTACATATATACATATATATATATACACGTGACTGTGCATAAGCATATGCATATGCACACGATCACTATGATATGTGTATACAAAATAACTACATGAATAAATGGAATAACAAACAAATAAACAACAACCAATGAATAAACAAGTATGTATATATATATATGTATGTGTATGTATATATATATATGTGTGTGTGTATGCATGCATGGATGGATGTATGTATGTATGTATGTATGTATGTATGTATGTTTCTACAAGCTATAAGTGCATATGGCCAGTGCATGCGTGTACGTACGAACATGCACGCATACATGCATACGTTTCATCCATGTATGACTCAGCTGCCACGGCCCTGCAGCACAACTTTGGCAACCATGGGCTCCGAACCGACCACGCCCTAACCCGCGTAAGACCCGAGCTACATCCTAGACAACCCAAAAGCCAAAAAAAAACAATTCCTAAAAGGGATCCTTCAAGTAGCCTTGCAGGAACCCTTAAAACAACAAAAGGAACCCTTGTAGGAAGCCTATTGTGGGCACCCCTCAAAAGGCCCAGCCTAAACCCGAAGCCCCCTCAAAGGAACCTCCCGAAAGCTCCATGAAGGGCCTTGAAGGGCTCCGTTGCGGGTTTAGGCTTTATGGGGTTTATAGGATATATTTCAAAAGGGGCTCCTTTAAGGGTTTAGGCTTTATAGGGTTTATAGGATATAGTTGAAAATGAACTCCTTTAGGCTTTATAGGGTTTAGGATATATTTAGGGTTTAGGGTTTATAGGGTTTATAGGATATATTTAGGGTTTAGGCTTTATAGTAGGGTTTATAGGACATATTTCAAAAGGAGCCAGAACCAAAGACTTCGCAAATCCGAGCCGCTGAAAAGCAGAGCTCCAAAACCGACAAAGCTCGCTTCGGTAGAGGTTCGGCCTGTGCCGAGTAGTCTGGGTCCCTACCCATAGGCCCCTAAGTAGTTCCTTTTTGGGATTACCTTATGGGGTTCTAAAGATAAACCGTAAAAAGGAACTACTTAGGGGCCTATGGGTAGGCTTTTACTGGTTTCGGGTTTAGGGTTGAGGGGCGCCGACAACTCCGGCTCTCTACCGTCACACTGTCAATCTGCTGTTCTTTGAGGGGGCGGTGGGGCTGCAACATTCTCGATGTAGGCTTTTAGGAGTTAGGGTTAGGGGGACCCTTGGGGATATAGACCCTCTGAATAAGGTCCCCTTCAAGAGAGCCATAAGTAGAGTTAAGAAGGGTCCCCTCTAAGCGGTCTCCCTAATACTGCCTAGGGGCTTTCAGGGTACGCAGGGCTACTATGATGGTCATCGTTTGCTTGCATCAACAGAGTTTTTTGGGTTTTGTCATGGAAGTTTGAGAGGCGGGAGGTGTAGCTTTAGGGTTCAGCACAGTGAGGCCGGTTCCTAAGCCCGAAAATATACCTACAACTTATGCCTTAAACCCCAAAACCTAAACCCCAAACCCTAAACCCCGAACCCTAAACCCTAAACCCCAAACCCTAAACCCTAATCCCCGAACCCTAAACTCAAAACCCTAAACCCTGAGCCCGAAGTCAAGGGTTCGGAGCCCCCTCATCGAAGGAAACGCTGTCCCGGAACCCTAATGTAAAATGTCTACCTAGCGTCACCAAAATAGGACATGACCAAGACTTACTTCGTATGCATATATATATATATATTTATTTATTTGTTTATTTATTATCTATTTATCTATTTATAAGAAATCTATATATTATATACATATATATATACAATATATTTATTTGTTAATTTATGTATCTATGTGTGCGTGCGTGTCCCTTTAAGACTCTAAACCCAAGAACCTACCCTACACCCGACACCCTAGACTTTACAGACACCTCGGTTAGTCTAGCATTGGAGAACCGACTGCGGAAAAGTGTTTTGATTGCGTTGGATTGTAAGCCAGACAGCTGTGGCTGTTATATGGGCACCTGATGAAATTTAAAAGTCAAACGTTTCGCTGTGAGGGGGCGTCGGATTTTTGTTTCTGAGAGGGGGGTGAGGTTCGTGTTTAGACACAAAACAAAACCGTACACCCCAAGTACGCGAAGATCAAAACGATTGGCCTTCAACTTGCTTTCTCATGTCAGGAAATAAGGGCTCCTTTTCTCTGCCTGTAGCATCCAACATGTGGGCATTTACTATCCGTGTCCCGAGGGCGGTCCTTTGTTCTCCTAGATGCACTGAAAACCCCACTACCGTTCCTTCAGTCAATTAAGTTAAGGACCCCGTCATTTGCGTTAGTTTAACAGAGAACTAAAAAACCCTAAACCCTAAACCCTAAACCCCTAAACCCTAAACTCCTAAACCCTAAACCCTAAACCCCTAAACCCCTAAACCCTAAACCATGCTCCTAAGTCAAGAGTGAATGCCTGGAAGGAAAGCCCTCCTACACATGTCTTAAAGACTATGGGGTCCCTTGTCACTCACTACAGGTCCCTTAGTCTGGATCCCTACTGGTCCCCACTATAACCCTAAGACTCCAAGTATACAAATAGTACCTACTTTGGGATCTAAAGTCTATAATTTTCTCATGGAAGGGAATGTGAAGTCTCTGAGTACTTGTTGGAACATCATGAGTGCGTAAGAGTGGATTACACGCAATGCAACTGTGATCGTTATCACCTGCAACGTCCCTGAGGAACCAACACCATACGTGTGAAATGTAACATACAGTTTACAGTTTCCTACCGTTCCAAGCTTTCTGCCGCAACTTGCAAGGTCTATATGGTTTCGGTATGACTGACTTAGGGTTTAGGGTTGCCGGCCTCCATGTGTGCATCTGGACATGGGTGGGGAAGGGAAACTGCTCCCCACCGCACGAATACATCTTGAAGAGAGTGCTCACGTTGTACGCTCCACCTGGAAGAACGCAATACCACAAAAAAAGGGACCAATGCCTCTAGCTTGAGAAATAGACCGTACCTAGTATGATTTTCGTAAGCTATACCCCTGGATTAAGGAGCACACTGGGCTTTGTGGGTACTCCGAAGGCCTGCTTCCCTCCTCCCCATGTTTCCTAGTGCCCCAAGCCCTAAACCCCAGACCCTAGTATGCCGAATCTCTGTGTGCCCCTGGTAGCTTCGAAGGCCCGGAAGGCCTACAAACACTAGCTGTTTCCGGTGCTTTTTGTAGGCTTTTGAGAACTGTCGGGTCGAGGACTTTGGGTTTAGGGCCTAGGATCAGGGTTTAGGATTTACGGATAAGTTTGCATAAGCTTTCGAGGAGCTGCGGGGTGCAGTGCTAGGGATTCCCAATAACTTGTTCAGGTCTCGCATATAGGGTATTTAATATCCCTTTCGGTATTGAAGGGTATCGGGCTCGTTGGCAACCTGGTCTTCGAATTGGCTGCGCCCAAGTGCTCAAGTAGACTCGGCTTGACTGGAGAAGCGACATGGCTCAAACCAATACATGATATCAACCCTCGAACCCAGCAAAACGGGTTTAGGGTTTAGGGTTTAAGGTTTAGGGCTTAGGGTTTAGGTTCAGGGGTTAGGGTTTACAAAAGCAACACATCACCCGTTAGCAAGCAACGGCAAGACCAACCGAGCCCTCACTGAACCTCGAACCGGTCTAGTCGACCCTGAACCCCCCCTTTAACAACCCTGAATCCTAGACGGGGTTCTTGTTAAAGGATTTTATCTAAGTTACCATAAATCGGGATCTATAGTAAATAATATGGCTTCCTTATTATAGTAGCTTGAGTCACATCCCCTAACCAGAACCCAGTAGAATCCGGGTAGACCCCAAACCCTAAACCCGGAGCCCGAAACTCGAAAACAGCGAACCCTGGCGAGTCGCCTTAAAGCAAAGATTAAATCCTACAGCCCCCTATGCCCTAATTGCGGTTCTCCGTGGTTATCTGCTATGGGATCCTAGACATATACTAGGCTCCCCAAGAAAGGGTGCTACATGCTAAAGCCTAAACCCCAAACCCTCTAGATAGTTCTGCGGTTCCCCGGACCCTCCCACCCTAAACCCAGAACCCTAAACCCTAAACCCTACCCCCTATAAACCCTAAACTCTCTAGGTAGTTCTGCGGTTCTCCGGACCTTCCTTAAAGCCCCGAGGTCAGCTTTTGCTTCGAGGTGCCGTGGGCGTGGAGTGCCTCGACCAAAGCATGTGACTGCCTGGCAATCCCAGACCCCCGGGAGGATGCAAAAAGTAGATCCCCTAATTTGGGACCCTAACTACTATAAAGGGTACTTTATAGGAACCCCCTTAAGGGATCTACTTTTTGCATCCTCCCGACTGCCTGGCAGAGAGCCAGTCGTCGGCTGCACCCAAAGACTCCCAGAGAAGGTTAGCTCATGGCTGGGTTTAGGGTTTAGGGTTTTGGGTTTAGGAATTAGGGATGCTTAGGGTTTAGGGTTTAGGGTTGAGGAATTAGGGATGCTTAGGGTTTAGGGTTTCGGGTATATAGGGTTTAGCTCATGGCTTGGGCTTATGGGGCTTGGGGCCTTAGGCTTACTACGGATCGTTTCGCAAATCAAACTAGTGCTTCTTTCGCAAATAGCCTTTCCGAGTTTCTGCCTCAGGGTTCTTTTCCCTAAGGGTCCAAGTACCCAAATAATAGGGTTTCAAGGTCCAAAAACCATTCAGAGTATGGATTTTGGGACCTAAAACCTTGCTATTTGGGTACTCGGACCCTCTGGGTTTGGTAGCGCTGAAGTTAAGGCGCTGTTCTCCGCACGGCGGGATTCGGGGCGGAGTGGGGTAGTGGGTTTCCGGCTGATGGGCCCGAAAGTTTTGGCATGCGGGGCTCAGGGTTAGGGATTACCCATAGGCCCCTAAGTAATTTATGGTTTAATTTAGAATCCTATAAGGTAATCCCAAAAAGGAACTACTTAGGGGCCTATGGGTATAACATCAATTTCTGAGTAGTTTGCAACGATATATTTCCTTTCAGCCCTTCTAAAGCCCAATCGCTTCTGGACCCCAAAGCCCTAGTAGAGTCACAGGAGCCTTAGCATGCCGCCCCAAACCCTAAACCCCTATAAACCCCTAAACCCTAAGCCCAGCACCCGATGGGCCTGGGTGGCACCATGCTGTCGTTCAGCCCCTGGACGACTTGGACAGCACCTCGACGTCTGGGGCCCTACAGACCCTAAACCCTAAGTCCGGTGTCAGCTTAAAAGTTCAGAGGTGTGGGAGTCACAGTTCAGGACTTCGGAGATGCGCTGCGCAGGTTCGGGTTTCAGGGCTATGAGGAATTCAAGTTGCTGTGTGTACCTGCAGCGGCTCTTGCTCCAAGGAGTTTGAGTGTCGGCTGGCGGGCCGAGGGTCCCAAAAGCCCTGCCACCTCAATCCTGGCATTTAAGACGATGCAAATTGAACCCTTTAGGGTTAAGAGCCCGAAACTCTTGGAGATACTGGAAAACAAATAAAAAGACACACCAAAAAAACAATCAAAAACAAACAACTGAAGGATTCGTTCACTTAACTTTTAGGGTTTAGGGTTTAGGCTTTAGGGTTTAGGGGCTCGCCCGACCGAAGCTCAAAGGCTCGAGACAGCCCCAGGGGCGCGGTCTCAAATTGCTCGACGCTCCCTTGGCAACCATGGCTCTGGGATCCTCGGATCAGCCTAAGGGTCCAAAGGACCCAACAAGAAGGTACTTTGGTTGCGGATAGTAGTTCTCTAGGTTATTGTTTGGGAGAGTATATGAGTATTAGGTACTTGGATCCTGGGATCAGGACTTACTTGTAAGTATGATGGCGCCGCCATAGTAATTATACTTATTCTGATCTGTCATATTACATGGGCCAGAGAAGACTGACTATGATTATGTGGAGGATATTACAGATCATTCTGGTGTATTATAGTCTATTATTGTACATCATCGCATATAAGAGTATATTATCAGGTATCTATCTGTATGTAGTATATTAATTACAACATATCATGGTAGTGTAGATGCCTGATGAATTACCGCTCTTTCTTTAACAAGTCCGGATACCAGGATACGTACTAATTAGTTATATTCCTATACAGGGAGAGGGGTTTCACTTATCAGGGGCTCTTGACGGGTTTTAAGGGCTTCGTAGGGAATGAAGCATAGGGTTTTAATTCAAGACCTAAGTATTCGGCTGCAGGCTCTTGTTTCCTATCCATACTGCTACTTGAGAAGTTATCTGAACACTTAAGACCTACCTTCGAGCGTTTAATAAAATGTGTTTTTTCTGCTAGTTGGCTTCATTAAAGCAATACAGATCTTGTACAAAATCCCCCGCCATGAATCCCTTGTCTCCAAACTGGGTTATCGCTCTTTACTCCTCATCGCTTTACAAGGCATCAAGCAATGACTCTTATACCAAGTACCGGTAACCGGCTTGGCCATTGGTCCATCTCCCAAGATGTCCAAAGGTCTTAAGAACAGCACCAACACCTCAACTCGCCAGTTGGCACGAACACCGGATGGGTCAGAGTCATTGTCCTCTAAAGGCACCTCTGTCAAACCACAGTTATCCTTTTTGTTATAGTTGCCGTTTTGTTATCCCCTCCGCCCTTCTCACGAAGCTGAGTCATGAGACCTGCTTCGTGAGGAGCACAACTCACGATGTGCATCTGCCCGCCCAATCCCCTCCCCGAAAAGAGAACACATAAACACAGCACCTGTGGGCCAAGGGTACCCATGGTGAAACCCCTTTACAAAGCTTTCATGGAACACTTAAATACACCGGCCCCATAGCCTGCCCTACTCCCTAAGCACCATCAACCCCTTGAGCCCTGTAAACTCGTAGCCCCAAAACCGCTGAGCTGAAGCCAGCATCATAGAGGCCGATGTCTGCCCCGGCGAAGAAGCTGGCGAAGCGCCATCCTGGGTGCTTCTCAGAAACTCCGAAAGCCCTATGACGAAGATGGTTTAGGGTTTAGGGTCATAAGCATGATGATCACGTTCATGGCCGCTCACAGTGTTATGGCCGTGTTGACTGTATGGCGCGAGGTGACGACTATGCCCACAGACTGTGCTGCTGCCTGCAAGAAATAGCTGCGATAGCACTAACATTGTAAATTTGACACTGTCAAGAAAAGAAGCAGCACTAATCGTGCAAAGAGCAGCAGGGACACCACAGCTGGAACAACCCGATGTCTCGATTTCACTGTTTCATTTCCGTCGAGACTGATGCTATTGGCTGGGTAACCTCATGTTGCCATGGCTCAGGTGCATTAAAAGCCTTCCGCAAATGAAGAGTCTCGTAGGTCTAAAAGGAAGGTCAAAAAAAACAACACCAACCTTGAACTAAATCGTGGCATGCATGAGGGTTGGCGGCGGTGAGTTTCTGGTATCAGGCTTTCGTGACTGTAACCCCGAGCCCTGAACTTTGTAACTAAAAACTGAGGGGCTGAGTACCCTAGCCCAAAAAGATTAACCTTTCCGCTATGGTAGGATTATATAAGCCCAAGAACGTTAAAGGTTACCTACTCAGCTACTAAGCTGAAATGGGCATGCAGGTGGCCAAGCCATTTGGCCAATGCCAAGGCAGGATCGGCAGGACCCAGTGGCAAAGCTGCAGAGATCTGGAAGCTAAGCTCGTCCTGGGGTCAGGATAAGGGCTACTCTACGGGATCTAGGCAATACTGGTTACTACAGGGGTACTATCAGGATACTGTAGCTTTAGTCGTACTGGCATCAGACGTAGTACTGCTGGTGCAATGGGTGCTGCTACTGCTGCTGCTACTGCTACTGCTACTGCTGCTGCTACCACTACCACTACCACTACCACTACCATTGCAGCAACAACAACAACAACAACTGCTGCTGCTACGAGGACTACTACGACGACTACTTCTACTGGGAGGACGAAGACGAAGGCGAGGACTTCCCACTATAGTACTGCTGCTTGCTAGACACTCCTGCTTGTTGCGCTGGCTTTTGTAGCTGTCCTTCGCTCTTTTTGTTGTTTTTTGTGTTTCTGCCTTTGTTCGGTATCTTCTCGCTTGCACCATGATGCAGGCAAGCCCTCATTTGATGCAGAAGCCTAGCAGTCCGTTCGTCTAGGGCTTCGGTTTAAGATATAGCCCGGGTGTGAATTGCAAGTGGCTGGTTCAATAGCTCAGAGAACCCACTACCCCTTAATTAAGGAAGATGCCTTAAATTATAGGGGCCATAATACTATGATTTAAGGTATATTCCTTAATTAAGGGGTAGTAGGTTCTCCGGGAGACCACCCACAGGGCACGCTCCAAGCAGTCAAACCCTTCACATCCAGTTCACTCTGCGTGGTATCGACATGCTCCCGGATTGCAGAATCATCTCTCTGCGTTTAACTGTCTGTCCGTAAGAGCATAAGATAGCGTGACATTGTAGGAGCAAAACTCTTCATGTTTTGCTGCGGCTGCTGTGCTCAGACTAACCTAAGTCTATGCTATCCTGAACTTTAGACACCCTTGCAGGCTGATAGATCACTTGTAATGAAACCCCAATAAAAACATCCGCAGAATCCTTCAAGGAGCCGTTTTCAAGGAAGCCCCCATAAATAAACGGAACGCATAACGCCGAGCCCAAAACAGTCCCCAAATGGTCCTAAGTACCCATAGCCTAGAGTCGTTTTGAAAGCAGGAATTACAAGTATGGTTTGGGTAAGTATCCCCCTTAGGGGCTGTGTACTCCAGCCCGAAAAGGTTATATAACCTTTTGAACTTACAGCAGGATAGTATAAGCCCCAAAAGGTGAAAGATCACTTACTCAGGCCCTAAGTATAGGTCTAGGTCCGTCTAGGTGCTTAGGACCCCTTTGGAGTTGCCGAGAGCTGCCTGGAGGTCATAAACGCCTGCATCAATCCACGCTGCGGGGATGTCGGGCCTGAGCGGTTCGGTGTTTTTCTACCCATAGGCCCCTAAGTAGTTCCTTTTCATGCTTTATATTTAGAATCCTATAAGGTAATCCCAAAAGGGAACTATTTAGGGGCCTATGGGTAAGTGCAATGGCTTCTTTCTTCGCAGCACGAGTCCCGAAGCTCCCTCAGCAGAACGTGCACCCCGTCGAGAAACACGTAACCGACGTAGCAGCGGAGAAACCACATCACAGCTCACCGTCAACGGAAGACGAAGATTCCGCATCCATGCCCTCCGATTCATCGTCCGAACCTGACTCCCCAGGAAAATTCGAGCAGCAGGACGTTGTCGCTGAAAGACGTCGACGGTTCGCGATGCGGTTAAGGTTTAGGGTTTAGGATTGAGTGTATAGGGTTTGTAAGTGTGTTTACAATAATTAGGGCTTCGGGTTTAGGGTACGGAAACGCGGCTTTGGGAAACTATCTTGGATTCTGGGAGGACTTAGTACGTAATGAAATACACTTATAAGTGCTCGAAATTTAAACCGGATCCTAATGGGGGTTATGGCACTTATAAGTCTATAGAATAACTACTTACTCAGTTCTCCGACCCTCCAAGTACGGGTCATCGTCGTCAGTATTCTCACGGCAGCGGGCGGCAACACCGCTGACGCCAGTATGACCATGATAGTAACTCGGGTATTGTTCCGGTTGGGATTTTAGGGATAGAGGGTCGTAAGCAGAATCTTTTCATACCTGTTACCTGAAACACTGCACCCTCAGCAGCTGCATCGCTACAAGTACTACAACCACAACACCGGCCACAATCCTAGGTCACTCGCCGAGCTGTCATCCTGAACTTGCTACGGATAAACACGCCAAACTCCAACCTTTACTACGCCAAACTCCAACCTTTACTACCTGGACCTAGACCCCCCAACTAGCCTATCACAAACCCTATATACAGACTATGAAGGATCCTAAGGGCACTGCCAAAGGGTACTTGAGGGGGTTCCCCCCTAAAGCCCAAACCCTCAACCCTGAATCCCTACGTCCGAAACCCTAAACCGCGACAGCCTAAACCCCAAACTCGAACAGAAGCCATGACCCTCACGATTCCTCGTATTGGTTGAGACGCATAAAAAGCATAGAGGCTCCCCCAACCAGAATCTACCCATAGGCCCCTGAGTAGTTCCTTTTTGGGATTATCTTAGAGGGGATCTAAATATAAACCATAAGAAGGAACTACTTAGGGGCCTATGGGTAGAGGCGGAAAAGTAATTAAAGGGTCCGATGTACCAATCTAGTCGGAGTGTAGGGGCTCTAGGTTAGGAAGTACGATTCTGATTAGGGAAGTATCCCCGCATGACAATACATAGGACCCTTTGGGATAGTTCGACTACGGTATTGGGGCACCTTATAGTATAGTTATAATGAGAAACACAAAGAACTGATATTGGTGCTTCTCTGTAAGGGTCTTTGGGTTTTAGGACTCAACCCAATTATTGACGGATGGCGGATTGGACAACTAGATTGTCACATGCTGTGAGTCGCATAGAGTTTGCGGGTGTAGAGTTTACGGATAGCATAGCATGGCATAACAGCTTCTACACCAAGCTGGTAGCCGTCGGCGATACTTAATATCGAGATGAATGACTAGACAGAAAGAGCTCGACACAAGCAGTAGCCTGAACGACTGCGTAACAATACTCTTGGCTAGAAAGTACTATGCTTGAAGTATAAAGCTGCGCCAAGCACTTAAGCATGGTTACTCTTAGGATACTCGTTTACTTTCCGCAGTGCAAGCTTACAATTGCCATAAACCCAAAACCCAACTGCATAGTTTTAGTCAGTTTTAGTTTTTGGGCACTTGGACATCTAAAGTTAAGCGCTGTGCCTGAGCTCGTGGGTTGTGATCCCTTAATGATAATGTAAAACCCTTAAAGCAATGGGTTATGACCCATCAGTTATACAGCATAACCTCTTAAAGCAGTAGGTCATTGAGGGTTTAGGGTGTACTTGGAGGGTCGGGGGACTTAGTAAGTAGGTAATAAGTAGACGTGCCAGTACCCTAAACCGGATCCTAGATAATTGGGGTTCTGATACTTAACATACAGGGGCATGCATGATTGGAATAGGGTTGTGGGGCATATTCTACTACAACTATACTAAAGAACCTCCGCACAAAAAAAAAGAAAAAAAAACAGTATTGGTAATTATTTAGGCCCCTATAGTAACTCCAAATAAAACCCTAAACCCAAAACCCAAAACCCTAAACCTTTAGATGCACTTCGCCGAGTCTCTCGTAGCCAAAGGCCGTGAAGGCTGCAAGGCCGCCCATGGAAATGCCTGGGCCGCGAAGGATAGGTCTAGGGTTTCGGGGTTTAGGGGTTTAGGGGTTTAGGGCTTAGAGTTTAGGGTTTAGGGTTCAGGATTTTTGGGGTTTAGTGTTTAGGGTATAGGGCTCGGGGTTTAGAGTTTAGGATTTAGGACACGTTCATAACTTGGGCTTCAGCATTTCCTTCACAGCTCTGATACTCTGGGAGGAGTTTTGGAAGAAGCGGTCAAGGCATTTCAAAAGCGTTAACATGCTGCAGAGTGGACACGGGACTGAAGTGGACATGCCAAGAAGCATTAGTTCAGGGCTGTCCCACCCTGAGCCCTACCAATGTACCCGAAACATACAGGAAAATCATGACTCTTGTGACCCCCGCACTTTGAACCCTAAACCCTGCACGCTGGAATCCCTGAGATCCAAACCCTCCAGACACCAAAACCCTAAACGTGAAAAAACGAAGGGGCCTAAATAAGTGCCAAGACTACTCTGCTGGATCCTGATTCTCATGATGGTGTAATATACTCCCCCCCCACCCAGAACCCTAGTAAACTTATTCAGGCCCGCTTTAGTGGGGAACCTCAAACCCTCAACCCTAAAACGCCCCAAACCCTGAACCCTAAACCCCTAAACCCTAAACCCCTAAACCCTAAACCCCTAAACCCCTAAACCCCTAAACCCCTAAACCCTAAACCCAAACCCCCTAAACCCCCGACCCCTAAACCCTAAACACCCTAAACCCCGAACCCCGAAACCCTAAACCCTAACCCCCTAAACCCCTAAGCCCTAAACCCCTAAACCCCCCAAACCCCCCAAACCCCCAAACCCTAAACCGTAGAGTCGAGTGGCCCATCACTCCCACCTTTCTCTTATCCAGCGGTCCGCCAAGCAGGCCCTC
Source organism: Symbiodinium necroappetens (assembly GCA_905231915.1). NCBI lineage: Eukaryota > Dinophyceae > Suessiales > Symbiodiniaceae > Symbiodinium > Symbiodinium necroappetens. Next base: position 18,239 of record CAJNJA010015685.1, on the reverse strand, counting down.
CGGATCCTGCACGACAGCATCTCAGAGTCTTATAGGATTCTAAATATAAACATAAGAAGGAACTACCTAGGGGGTTTAGGGTTTAGGGTTTAGGGGCCTATGGGTAGTTTCAAGTTTATCTTACTTCGGATGCAGAAGCTTAGTTTATGGATCGGGGTGTAGGATTTCATGACCTTGCGTCGGGTTAGAGCTTATAGCTCCCTCAGCCCTAAACCCTAAACGGTAAACCCCTAAACCCTGAACCCTAAACTACACCAACAAAGCCCAACATACCTAAGGATTAGGCCCACAGGTTTAGGAGTAGGTTAGTCTGTAAGAAGTACATGATGATGAGTCATTGCGACACTTAGGGTTCCGGTAACTCTTGAGAGAACGGGGGTCGTGCGAAGCTTCGCTAGACCTCCTCTGTAGATCTGTTAGAACCTCATCTGTTACTCCACGTACCATATACACGGCTCTTCCCAAGCACGACAAATCCTGGGCTCTTGTTAAGGAACTTTATTTAAGTTACCACAACAAGGCCATCATCTTGTTTACTATAGATTATTACTTACGGTGACTTAAAATTAGTTCCTTAGCAAGAACCCGGCTTGACTAGTCAAGGTATGCCCACCAGCACAGTCCGATTTGCGAGTGCGGAGCCCGAAAGCTTCGAAAAGAAACACGGCGTTGCAAAACCCACCATCGAATGCCCAGGTGCACGCTAGACATCCTACTACGAAGGATCCCTGTCTGTCTTGAGGTCTATCATTACATAATTACGCTTGATTCAGCTATTTGGAGTCTCTGAGCAGGCTCGCCCCACACCATAAACCCCAAATCTACACCCCAAACCAAAAGCCTTCCGGTGGCCCCAAAGGCTTCATAGGGAATAACCCTAAACCCTTTCCCTGAGGCTCAAGATAACCCGAAAGCCTTGTGTTTCCTTAGATAGCACGGCCAGAAAAATCCTGACCAGATAAGTCCCCAAGGGTTTAATTGAAGGGAATCGTCAAGGAGCCTTAATCATTAGAATAAGGTTTGGGAAATATTCTACTATAAACAATAATACGGACCGCCCCTCCCCCTCCCATAATTATTTAGGCCCCTATATTGACCCTTGAGAAACAGTAGGTTTTGGGATCCCCGGGGTTGGTCCTCTACTGCAAAGTCCCAGGCGCCCAGGACATCCAAAAAGAGGTCCTGGGGACCGCTCGTGACTCAGGGGCTGTGGATTGCAGGGTTTGGGGTTGACGGTTTAGGGTTTAGGGCTAAGAGTTTAGAGTTCAGGGTTTAGGGTTCAGGGGTTTGCAGTTTAGGGTTTTAGGTTGTATATTTTGGGGTTTAGGGGTTCGGGATGTAGGGTGTACGTACCGTTTCAGTCTGAATGGCTCGCAGCTAGAAATGTTCCTTGGGATCCCAAGCACATTTTTGGCAAAAAGCACCCGCAACATTCTCGTCGAATAGCATGTTTCACCATCGAAACATCTTGAACACCTTGAAAACTGTGTATAGTCTAACCATCTATAATATATATATATATATGTATGTATATATATATATGTATATATATATATGTATATATATATATATATAAGTATAGAAGCTTTGGGACTGAGCTTTTGCTCCCCACGCCAGGGGAGTTAGGGTGTAGAGCGTGAGTATAGGGCTACAGGGCCCTGATACTGTGCCTTAAACCTAGGATTCCTTTAAACCCAGGGTTCCCAAACCTAGGGTTCCACACTGCAAGTCTACTGTACTACTGTTGTTGATGATATACATCCGGCATTACTCATAGTAAGGAATTTACCATAATTCCCATGGTTTAGGGTCCTTAAGGTATTGCAGGATTTATATCCTCAACAGTATCCCCACACCCGATTCCAATGAGCCAAGGCCCATTTAGTCGGCGTTAGGGCTCACCGAGGTTGAGGTGCTTTGTCCAGGAAGGCGGTCAAAGGTAACAACAACCCAACAGCCTCGGGGAAACCCTGTATTCAGGAACCCGAACGGATACAATACATAATATTGAGGCGGCTATACAAAACTAGACTATACATATACAATCTTGGGTATATACATATCTATGTGTGTATATATGTATATATATATTTATTTATTTATTTGCTTATTCATTTTTGTATGTACATGCATACACACACACATATGTATATTGGCCTCTGAGCTTCCGGGGATCAGAACCTAGACCTGAATCTGTTGCCGCCATAGGGTCTGACTACATCGGAGGCTCGAGGTCTGGGTTTGCATGGTTACCTGCAGCCCCAACACGACTAATGTAGGGGCCTGAATAATTACCTTACTATTTTGGGGGTTCCCTATTATGATTATATAGTATAATATACCCCAAAGCCCTAGTCTAATTGTTAAGGCCCCTATATTGCCTGCTTCTCGCTCCTTGTTGTGGCCTCTTGATCTAACTCGACAGTGTAGAGATCAAAGTGCAGCATCCTCATATTCTACGGCTTTTGCGCCAAGAACCATACAAAGGGTCCTAAGTATCTACCTGGGGGGAAACTTACCCAAAGCAGAAAAGTACATGCCACGCTGAGTTGCATAGCCCCAGCGGATTCTCTGACCCACGCGGTGGATTCCGTGGTGCCGGTGGTTCGGCAGCCTTGATGCACATGTCTCTCCATGGAAGGAGGGGGCATTCAGCATGTCCGTCTTTAGACAGGTATATTCCCGTGGTATGATCCCTAAACTTTAGGCCCTATGTACACCATATCATATTTATAGATGCATATGTATATATATATATTTATATATTTATATTTATTTATTTATTTATTTACTTGTTTATGTATTTGTATAAAATACATATAGTATATATATATAGATATATAGTATATATATACACACACATAGATATAAAAGAGATATGACTATCTGTCCAGCCCTCGATCTCAAACCCACGGTCTGACACCGACCTAATGTGGCGCAGCCCTTCTGCCGGTCGCGCGAACTTACTGAAGGCGGCTTAAAATAACAAGATTACCAAGAGGGTCCATATACAGTACTATAATGGAATTAGGTCCCCCAAAACCATGATTAGGATGGTCTTTCGGGGTGTAATTAATTCCATAATGGTAGTATCTTTGGACCCTCTGGGTTACGGTCCACAACAGTCGTGGGGGTCTCAAGAATTGCCATAAGGAGCCCGCGGAAAAATATTACGGAAGGCCCCCTGTGGTGGTGGACTTCTGTCGCAGAGTCTTCAGTTCGCGTTCGCGGGCTTTAGATCTCCCGCCGTCACGTATCAGGGATACGGGTTAGGGTTTAGGCTTTTATATTAAACCCCTACACTTAAAAAACAAAAAGCCATCATCGAAATGCTCAGACGCCCCGGAGCTAAACAACCAGTGCACCTCGCCTCCCGCTCCCCCCACACCAACACACCAAAAACGCTGAAAAAGCACACATCTAATCTTTGCGGCCAGCAGCAGGACAGAGAAGCCGATCGACCGCAGGAGGTACGCAGTGAGCATGACCTGCTTGGATCTCGGGGCTGTGGGTTCAGGGTTTAGGAGTTCAGGAGTTGAGGATGATTCAACTAAAGAGGGTTTAGGGCTTAGGGTTTTGGGGCTCTTGGTTTAGGGTTTAAGGCTTAGGGTTTTGGGGCTCTTGGTTTAGGAATTAAGGCCTAGGGTTTTGGGGCTCTTGGTTTAGGGTTTAAGTTTAAGGCCTAGGGTTTGGGGGCTCTTGGTCCAGGGGGGTTTAGGGTTTAGGGCAATCTACGAGAACCGAGGGTCTGAAGCCCGAAAGGCCTTACCACCGGGTCTATAGGGTGAACATGGTTTAGGGTTTAGGTTTTTTTTTGAGGGTTTAGGGTTTAGGGTTTAGGTTTTTTTGTTTGAGGGTTTAGGGTTTAGGGTTTACCTGTAGCCGGAAAGACCTACCTTTTTAGGGTTCCTTATAATGGTTTCTATATATAGGTCCTTAAAAAGGTAGGTCTTTTCGGTTACAGGTAGGGTTTAGGGTTTAAGGCTGGCCATGATGGCTAGAGTAGGGTTGCCAGCTACTGTAAGTTACAGGTGAGTGGTAGGTTGCGCTTAAGGCACCTCCAAAAGGCGTCCACTTGCTGGCCCTCTCTGAATTCTCCCTGGCTGTTCATGCCTGGCTTTGGATTTTGCGTGTGTTCCTCTCGCTCTGTGGGGTTGTACAAACCTTCGAAGAGTCCTAAACCCTAAATCCTAAACCCTGGGCCCTGAACTACTGTTGATGATATAATTCCTGCATTACCTTGAGGACCCTAAACTATGGGAGTTATGGCATGGTAATGCAGGATGTATATCACCCACCGTATTTTAAGCCCTAAACCCCCAAACGTAGCGGACCACGAGCCAGGTAGCGGTGTTGTCGTTGAAGTCCACGTTGTTCCCGTGCTGGACGATGATGCCTTGGGCTGCGCTCCGGCTCTTCAAAGGAATATCAAAAACACCAAACTCAGGGACTAAGATGGTCGGGAATGGTATACATGGCGGTTTCTAGGGTTTCACGTGGGCTCATCTGGTTTCTATTCGAGGTGTATCTGATATTAAACTTGTGTGTGTGTGCCTTAATCAAGGGTCCCGTCTTTTTGCGATCGCTACTACACTTCAAGTCGGCTACGGAATCGGCTTCATTCAAGGAACTTGGACAGCTCCCGGGCTCATCTTGTCTGCTTCTCTGGCCCACTGGGTAGTGGCCAAGACTCAACATAGGACTTTTCGAAAATTAGGGAACCTTGTGTTGGGGCCCTTATAATCAGGACCCTACTATTTAGGGTACTATATTAGGGTCCCCTATTTTCGGAAACCCCCACTTGGTTGGGTGGGCCAAATCTACGGCTTTTTGCATTCAACAGGTACCAACCTCAAAAAGCAGCTGGCGGAAAAAAACAAAGCACTCGGACAGAACCCTAAGCCAGAGCTGATGTCCAGTGGGCTCTGGGTATCCTAAACCCTAACCCTAAACCCTAAACCCTTAGACCCTAAACCCGAAACCCTAAACCCTGCAAGCCGTAAGTGAGTCGAAAATCCGCAAACCATGAACCTCGAACTCGATCTTCGCCCAGACTTTGGCGTTTCGGGGGGGTTTGTGGGGCTTTCGAGGTTCAGCGTCTAGGGGAGACCTGCCCGTTGATGTAGGGTTTAGGGCTTTAGGCCCAAAGGGTCCAAGTACTAGTATAGTATGTACTTTTGGGGCACAAATGGCTACTAAGTAGCTACTATAATGGTACTTGGACCCTTTGAGAGGGTTTATTAGTACAACAAGGAAGAACAGAGCCCGACGTCATCTCTCCGAGTGTCGGGGTGTGCTGCCATCGTCCCCGGGGGCCGGTAGCCACCAAGCCTGAATGGAGTACTTACCAGAGGGTCCAAAGATACTACCACTGCATAGACTTAAAAAAAAAAGACCATTCTAATGGGGGACCTAATTCCATAATAGTAGTGTATATGGACCCTCTGGGTTATATTCATGGATGGCGATTCTGCTGAACCCTGAACCCTGAAAGCCGTAAACCCTGAACCCTGAAAGCCTTAAACCCTGAACCCTGAAAGCCCCAAACCCTGAACCCTAAACTCTCAATAAAGGCTCAAAAGCCCTAACTCCTGAAGCCTGAACCCTGACCATGTAGACCTCTAGATTACGGTTCGAGGGAGTAGGGTGTAGGGTGTTAAGAGCTTGAGGCTGTAGGGATTGAAATTCCGAACGTAGGGCTTGTGAACTGGGGGATAGGATCAGTTAGTTGGGATTTAACGGATTGGGTTTTAGGTTTCGGAGCTTGGGAGCTGAGGGGGTTGTAGGCTTTAGGATTGCACCATGTGCAGTGCTAGTTCACAGGGGGATGTTGGGGGCACCTGTTTCGCCTGCAAGCACGTGGCTTACAGATTTGGTTCGGGGTTTTAGACTTTAGGGCGCGGGTGCAGTTCAGTCAGTTTAGTCTTTAGTACTTCCAAAAACCCGAAAAAACGAAAACTACCAATCCGGTGCCTTCAGGTTCAACGTCTCCTGGCCTGTCACGCATGCGGAGCAATGCTACTTCACTTCTGTTTTCGGCCAAAAACTTTTGTCGAGAAGGGCGGAGGGGGGCTCGGCTTGTTTATGGATTTAGAGCTGTCTTAGGGGTTTAGAGTTTAGGGATTAGAGCTGTACCACAACGGCGGACATTACCCGTAGGCCCCTAGGTAGTTCCTTTTTCTGGCTTACATTTAGAACCCTATAAGGGAATCCCCAAAAGGAACTACTTAGGGGCCTATGGGTAGGCTCTATGAAGGCCTTCGGCTTGTTTTGGATTCGGAGCACTCGGCTCGGGCAGGCAGGGTTTGGGGTTCCGTCTTTCTTCAGGGTGTCCGAAGTTGGTGGAGAGGGAGCGTCTGAGGCGTAGGGCTAAGTTTAGAGTTGAGGGTTTATAGGGTTGAGGGTCTCTAGAATCAGGGGTTTCTGCGGGGTGGTAGGCGTGACTGAAGGCTCAAGGATGTAGTTGAGCATCCTGCTTCTCAGCTTCCTAAACCCGAAACCCCTAAACCCCTAAACCCTAAAACCCTAAACCCCCTAAAACCTAAAGTCAGTCTTCGGCTCAGCATGGCGGAGTTGGATGTGCGGGTCCAAAAGGGCTTAGACAGCGGAGCACGGCCAGGAAAACCCCAAGTCCTACCGAGGAGACAGCTAGGGCTCTACACCCCAAGCCGAGGGGTCTCAGAAACGTTTAGGTTTTAGGATTTAGGGTTTAGGCCTAGGGTTCGTGGGAAGATCGTGGCTTTGGATCAAAAGCTTGCGCGGTACAGCAAAAAAAATGCACAGAGAAATTTCCCACTCTTCTCTTCTGCGGCCCTTCATACCACTGGCTTCCGAAGCGAGGCTTGCTCAAAGGCAATGCTGTCCATAGCTCTACCGCCCCAAGAAGGGCTCAAATCCTAAGCAAGAAGTCATCAACACAAACCCCATGCCCGAAGCTTTGCCTAGGAGCCCAATCACCTATACCGTGCGTTAAAGTTAGCCTTTGGTCCCAAGAGACGGCTCAGAACTCGGAGACACCAAGATCTTCCATTGAGGGAACTGCATCCCCCCGTATCAACTTGAAGACGATTCCTTCATGCTGAAAAAAAAGATCGTTGAAACCTTGAGCCTAGATCGTTGAAACCTTGAGCCTAGAATCCCACACCCTTATAACCTCTAGGGAACATGTTCTAGTCTTAGGAATTGCTTTGAGGGCTATGGAAGTCTCTTGGAATGCAGAGGCCTCAGGAAAACACCCTTCCGAAAACCCTATACTCTTTACTGAATCAAACCCTAACCCCAAATCCCACTTGTCTGCATTTTAAGGTGCCGTGAGGTTCTGGGTTGAAGGCTCGAACGCCAAAACCCTAAATTCAATCCCAACTCCTACAAACTCTAAAGGCTCTGAACCCTAAAAGGCCCTACATAAGACCTAAACGGCCCTCCGCACTAAATCCTAAACCCCCTCCAAGGTTGAGGGCTCAAATCATTCCAAGTGTCCTTCTTTTCCTGGCCGTGACCTGAAGGTAACCAGCGAGAATGGCTGTGCTGCACCTGGAGGGCATCCAAGGGACAGATGTGCGGTGCGGGGAGTGCGGAGTTTAGCATTTTCCACGCCTTTGAGCTTGTTCAATAGCCCAGTCCAACACAGTTCAACCTTTCAACGACAGACAACATATATACTGCCAAAAAGACTTAAGCTCTTTCATCGGCTATCTTAGCCTACTAGTTTCCTCAGAACAAACTCAAGATGCAAAAGGACAGTGGAGCTCCCTCAGCACGTGGGCAGTTCTCTAAATAAGGGTTGCTTCACGGATCCTTTTCATCCCAAACACCTCAGTTTAGGGAAGCCCTTAGCTTTTTTTTGCACAAAAATATCGGGGCCACAGGGACCACGTCACGCCATCCTGCCTTAAAACCTACACATCCAGAGACACATCCAATTCCTGCAGACCCAACACCAATGAAACCTGGGGACTGCAGGTGTGCCTAATCCCCTGAAGCCCGAAGCCAAGGATCACGTACAACTAGGGACCCGCATGCCGCCACGAAAACACACGACAACACGCCACCACGACTACTGATAGTAGTCACAGCATTAAAGTAATGATCGTAATGTTAATAGTGGTCGTAGCAAAACACTGCAACATCATCATAGCAAGAACATTAACAAACCAACAGCGAAAAGTAAACATAAGAAGCATGGCACAACAGCAATGAGTAATAATCACAATCTGCTGAAATCCTGGAACAAGCTGCTAAACTCCTTGAAAGCTTCCAGGAGTTGCTTTGATGTGCATTCCGGAGCCCAGACTTCCTCAGCAGCTGGGAAAAGTGGGGTTTTCTTAACGCTCCGTTGAGGGTTCCTTAAGGGGACTTCCAGGGTATTATAGGGTTTTATAAAGGTATTACGGTGCCAGACCTTCCAACATCCATGAAATAAGGAGTATACCTTAAATTATATAGGACCTTATTTAAGGGATTTTGGAAGCCCTGGGATATTTTCCACCTTACAACGGCTTGATCGGGTTTGCAAAAGCCATACAACGATTTTGTATGGCTTTGTAGTTTTGAACGGGTTTCATAGCTGTGGTATGAGGATTTGGTGGTTGTATAGCTTGTTTTAACCCATAAGGGTCCATGTACCCAACTAGTATATATTTATCTGATAGCCGTGAAGTAGTCCCTAGATAGATAGGTATCTTAGGGCCAAAGTATCTACCATTTGGGTACATGCATGGAACCGGAAACTTAAACCCTAAAGCTGTTGTAGAACGCATATAGTAACTGCTGTTAACCTTATAGTCATTCAGTATGAGAGGGACCCCTTAAAGGGCACACGGACCCTTAGGGCAAGGTGTTATGGAGCTGGAGGGCTCCAGGATCCTCGACACCTAAACGCACGTCCAAAACTCGAAGCCCCTTACCACAAAGCCGATATCCTAAAACCCCGACCAATAAAAGCCGTTTTGGGCTCAGCCATGCACCCCGTAATAGCTTCGACAGCTTAGGCCGACCGAGCCGCTAAGGTGTCGGTGACGTTCTCGGGTGTGTACATAGGCCCATCATCTGAGCAAAACTCTTCTGTAAGGTTCAGGGTCTTTGTCCAGGAATAGACGTCAAACCGCAACAAAAACCGACAAAATTTCAGCTACAGGCCTTGCTCGAGGAATCGAGTTGATATCATAGCCAGAGGCGCTCTATGTTCAGCTACCGTCACATATCAGGCGGTATTGGTTACTAAGTCCCATGCTTCGAAAACTAGGGTTGATGGAATGGCTCCAGGGTTCATGGGTTTAGGGTTTAGGGTTTAGGGCTCCAGGGTTCATGGGTTTAGGTTTCGGCCAGGCAGTGATAGAAATGCAGGAGGGGTGGAGGACTGAGGGTTGTCGGGGTGTTTGGGGCAAACAGACAATTCTCAACACACAGAGGCCTCTATGCCTAAGCCCTATAAACCGTAAACCTCTAACCCCAGGTGCAGAACCAGGTCCTGCCTGCATTGCAGAAAGACTTATCGTCACACTTGCTCATCTCTGGCGCAATCTGCCCGTCCTGTGGCAGCTAGGCTCTGCAGGGTTTGTCACTGTGAGATCCTAAACCTAGACCCAGCTCTAACCTTTCCAAGTTGGCCTTCTGGCCCGAAGCACAGATGGCTAAGAAACTGGGAGTTCTTGGGTTGGCTCATGGGAGTCGTTGGTGCTGCAACTTTTCTCGGCAAATTCCAAACCTGACATACATTGCTGCTCACCACTATAGCTGCTCCGCCCCCATGCTTGCTGCTGGCAACGAACAGCGGAACCCTGTTATTCAGAAACACTGGAGTTCTTGGGTCTCTGGTCCTGCATCAGTGAGCATTGGTCTCTTTAGGTAACCCTAAACTATAAACCCTAAGCCCTAAGCCCTAAAGGCCCTAAACCCTAAACCCTAAGCCCTAAACCCTAAACCCTAGACCCTATAAACCCTAAACCCTAGACCCTAAACCCTGAGCCCCAAACCCTAAAAAACCCCAAACCCCTAAACCCCGAAAACCGCGGGCAAACTCAGGCTCTGAGCGGAACGCCCGCTGGACACTTCGAACCCCCCAAATCCCGTCCGGAGGGGGGCTCGGCTTGTTTATGGATGTAGAACTGTATTAGGGTTCAGGGGTTTAGGGTTTAGAGATTAGAGCTGTACCGCAGGGGCCGACATTACCCATAGGCCCCTAAGTAATTCCCTTTGTGGTTTATGTTTAGAATCCTATAAGGTAATCCCAAAAAGGAACTACTTGGGGGCCTCAGGGCCTAAACTCTAGAATTGGGGATCTAAAGCCCTACCTCAACACCCAAACAAACCTACCTTTCTTTTTAAAGGACTTATTAAAAAACAAAAACGAGAAGGAGCCCTAAAAAGGCAGGTTCTTGTTCTTTGGGGTCCTGGTACTCATTGGGTTCTTGGACCCCTCTGGGCGCTAAACCCTAAACCCTATAAGCCCTATACACCCTACACCCCATAAACCCTATAAGCCCTATAAACCCTAAAACCTAAACCCTAAACCGGCTGGCCTTGCAGACAAAGCCAACGGAGTGAAGCAAGCCATCGAGGCCATTAAAGGGGCCATAGCACCTCATGGTCGGTTTAGGGCTTAGGGATAGCGCCTAGAGGGGTTTTAGGGTTCCTTTCAAGGGTACTATAATGGTTCCTTTAAAGGGATCTTTAGGGTCGGGGTTGAGGGTTTAGGGTTTAGGGTCAGCGAGACGCATCCAGACACCGGGGATTTCTAGGACCTTCGATTCGGGTATTTGGGCTTAGGATTCAGGGGGTTCTAGGATTTTGGGTTTTGGGTTTAGGGCTTCAGGTTTTGCGTTATGAGCTATGAGGCATCAGGGCTCGAGGCCCCGGAGTTGTGTAGAGCTCTAAACACGGTGTGCAGCTTCTTCTGCTGATTTTTTTGTTGGACCATTGGAGGGGGTTCACGGTGTTGACGCTTCTTGTGTGCTGACTCCCCATACCACGACACGTTGCACAAAGACCCGCTTTCCGAAACGACGTTAGTAAAAGCGCTCCCCCCCCCCGGCCCCACCCCGCCTCGCCTTCCAACAAAACGCAGCTGCTAGAATCTTCTAGAACCCGAAGATTCAACACTTGACCTACCGTAATTATAAACCTTACCTTATAACCCAATAAACCCTAAACCATCCATATATATATATGTATATGTATACCGTAATTATAAACCTTACTTATAACCCAATAAACCCTAAACCATACCCTCAGACCCTCAGACCCATGCCCCCCCTAAACCCCAAACCACGCACGTCGAGGAGCAGCTTCGTAAAGGAGTAACCTGCCAGAAGCCTCGGATGAGGGAAACCGGAAAATATATCCTAGAAGGCTCCATGTACTTGTAGCGCCCTAAATGGCTTCATGTACTTATATAACTTATATAGTTGTAGTGTTGAGGGTTTAGGGTTTAGGGTTAAGGAACTTGGGGCTTAGGGCTTAGGGTTTAGGATTATATATACTTTGGCTGTAAACGGTTCCTAGATAGGTACTTTGAGGCCTAGGTATATACCTGAGGTCCAGGGCGTGAGGTTTGCATGGCCCGGAGCTCTCAGCTTCGGGGTTGTAAGGCTCGGGGCTGACTTCGAACCATACAGGTTTATGTGCTTCTTGTTATATGGTTTGTAGTTTCTCCGTTTTTTTCCCAAGAGGGTTGTTTATAAAGAGCCCTCCTTGCATTAAGGTTTCTGTGCTTTTGTTATATGTTTTGGGTTTTCTTCGTGTTTTGAAGCTCCTGTTCTGCGAAGCCCAGAGGTCCCAAGAGGCACACGGTGCCAGGAGAGCCAAGGTTAAGGGTGTAGAGCTTAGGAGTCCTGGGAGGACCGCAATATATGTGCCCCAAACCCGAATCCCTAAACCCTACTATGAGCCCTGGACCCTCAACCCTACTCTAAGCTCTAAACCCTAAACCCTAAACTAAACCCTAATCCCTCAACCCCAAACCCTAATTTTCGGCGGCGTTCTCGAAGCGACGGACATGACTTCTAGGACCTGTTGAGGCACCCTCAAGGTCGACCCCCAAGAACCTACCCTTCTCGGGTGCCTTATACAGTATGATTTCCTTACATAAGTCCTTAATAAAGTAGGGCATTTGGGGTCCAGGTAAGGGTTATTTATCAGGATTTAGGAAAGGGTTCATTATCGTTTTCAGGATTTAGGAGGGTCGACAGGCTTTTGCTACAGGTGCATGTGCATACATACCAATTCGCACAGGGTCCAAAGATACTACCATTGTATGGAAGTAGACCCCAAAAGACCATTCTAATCATCATGGTTTTGGGGGACCTGATTCCAGAATAGTAGTGTATATGGACCCTCTTGGTAAAGGGGTCATACCCTAACACTCCAAATGGCCGAAAGTTGGCATCATTTGCAGACTTTAGACCCCAAAGTGGTACTGTATGTATACTTGGAGTCTTGGGGATATTGGTTATGCCAAAGTTTCCCTCGCCTTTGAAGCTTCGGCCCTGGAGCTCCTTAGGTTTAGGCTTCGCCCACTTTTTCAAAGAAGGCTCCTGAATATGATGTCCTTTTAGAAATCCTTAAAACGGCAGGTTCTTTGGGGGGTTAAGGTTAAGGGATGGGGAAGCAAATTATCACCCGGATTCGCTCGAATGGCTTCGTTGTGGGCACATCGGCATCCCGGATTCCTGGCCATACCCGAAGCACACGCAGACTACCATAGGGGTCTTAACAACTAGAAAAGGGTGTTGGGGTAAATTATCATGAAATTTGATAAGGAACCCCCAAAATGACTTTGGTAATTGTTTAGGCGTCTGTATTAAGCAATGATCCGGGCAATCAAACATGACCGCCGTTATGTGCATGTTCATGAATCACGGACCCTCCCCGTCACACCATGCTGCAGCCGCGGTGCCCCATGAAAACGGAAAGGATCAGCCAAAAAACGGCGATGCAGATACATGTCTTGACGAACCTGCTCCACCGCAGCTCAAATTGTCGCTCATTTTTCTGCTTCGCACTACCCTAAAACCTAAACCCCAAGTCCTAAACCCTAAACCCTTGCTACAAAACCTTAGGGGCTGAGTACCCTAGCCCAAAAAAGGTTAACCTTTCAATTATGGTAGGATTCTACATGCCCAAAAAGGTTAAAGGTTACCTACTCAGCTACGAAGAAACACGACAGCCTGAAACCTCACTCTCGAACCTCCACACCTATAACCAACCCTTTGCCTCCAAGCAGAGAAGGTGCGCTGTTCACCTCGGCAACTGAATAATTACAATGTAAACCCAAAGAGCTAAACCCGAATCCTTAAACCTAAGACCGCAGAGGTAAAAACACACACCCTAAACTCTAAAACACTAACACAAAATCCCGAATTAAACTCCGAACCCGGAGCACGAAACTCTGTACTCTAGATACCCCCAACAAAAACCTTATAGAATCTCTGAATCTGCCTTCGTCCGCCAGCTGCGATGGATTCCTTGCGTCTTGGCTGTAAAAGGCGCTGTAAGGGTCCCTACGGTTGATGATACCAATCCTGCATTACCCATAATAAGGAATCTACCATAATTCCCATAGTTTAGGGTCCTTAAGGGAATGCAGGATTTATATCATCAACAGTATCATGGTTCCCCAGAGAACCCAATACCTCTTAATTAAGGAGTATGGCCTTAAATTATAGGGGCCTTCATATTATGGTTAAAGGTATATATTCCTTAATTAAGGGGGTATTGGGTTCTCTGGGTCGGACCTTAGGAATTCTGGCGGTGGCTTCTTAGGGTTTGGGGATTCGAAGGGTTTGGGTGTAGGATTCAAATTCGTTCCTCAACATGATTCCAAAACTTGCAACCTCAAAGGAGGGTATAGGGGTTTAGGGGTTTAGGGTTTAGGGTTTGGGGTATAGGGATTAGGGTTTAGGGTATAGAGATTAATTAGGGTTTAGGACTCAAGCGCTAACATGGATCAGCTTCCCTCTATAACGATAGTCTAGTAGCGCATCATTCAGGTTTCTGGTGCCTACGCGAATTACATAGCATACTCTGAAATATATTGTATGGTGTAGTATGTCATGTTATGACATGTTAATGATTTTTCATGATATTCATGTTCTGGGTAATATAATATATATATATATAGTAGAATAGATCATGTTAAAAACATGTTTTGTTCTGTTCATACGTTCGAAGCCTTCTCAGAAACCTGATCTCTGCGACATGCCATCCACAAAACACGGCTCAGGGCTGCAGGCAGAGTTCTACATGGACCCATAGATTTTCATCGGCTTCCTAAGAGACTCCCTAGAAGGGTTTAGAGTTTAGGGTTTCGGGATAGGGTTCCAGAGAAGTTTCTACAGGAACTTTTGCTCTACATAGACCCTGCGATGTAGTGCCTTTGCTTCATTGCGTTAGTTTCTTGGGTCCTAACCATAAAACACGCTACGCAAAAAAAGTGCAGTAGATTGTCATGCTCTACGGCTTAGGGGTTTTGGAGTTTGGGGTTTCGGTTTAAGGGTCAGGTTTTGGGGTAAAAGGGCTCCCAGGATGTTGTGTGGTCTGGGCCCAACTGGGTGCTCTCTTCGCCTCGAGAAAGCGTGCAGTGTTTAGAGATGTCGGGCTTTAGGGTTCCAATTCCAATTCTGGCACATCTGCCCTTCGGTTTGGGCCGTAGGTTTCAACGACTTAGAAGCAATTTAAGTCTATTCTATAGGATTGAAAAGGGTTTACTTTATGTGGTAGGGTTTTTTACCGGGCTTGTGAAGGAAATATAGGAATCTGTACAAACGCCCCCCTGCTCACCGAGAAACCGAAGCAGGCTAGCGGCCTTGACAGCTAGTAGATTTGAGGATACATGTTGTATAATAGTTATATTGTATTCAAGGAGGACTTCTGGTTAAGGGTTGGGGCGTGCACGTTAGCATCACGGTTGAGGCCTATTATAAGGAGCATTACATATAAACGGACTGCCCGGGAGTTCTGTTTGTGATAATCCAAACCGCGAAACGATGGCATGCTTTAATTACCATGCTTTACCAAGGCCCTAAACCCTACACCCTAAACCTTAGCCTAAACCTTTACCGAGGAAAGCGAAACTTCTCCTAAACTCCCCAAGAACCTTCCAACCCACATGCAAGGCCGCCTAAGACACTAAAAGTCTGACAGCCCTAAATGCGAAAATCGGAAACCCCTAAAACCGCTAAGCCCTCTAACCTAAAACCTAAAACCTGAAGCCCCTAAACCCTAAACCCAAGACCCTGAAGCCCTCAACCTGAAAATCTAAAACCTAAGCCCTGCCAAGTTGCATCCGCCCTGCAGACAGCCTCGAGATCGCACTCGGAAGTTTGGACGTTCGGAAATCTAGGGGCTTGAGGATTAGAGATTAGAGCTTTAGGGTTTAGGGTCTAGAGTTTAGGGTTTAGAGTTTAGGCTTTAGGGCTTTAGGGTTAAGGGTTTGGAGTTTAGGGTTGCCTTCCCCTATGATGATGTTCCAGCTTGTCTTCAGTTACCAAGGGCATCTCAATAGGAACCGCGAAGCCACAAGAGGACAGATGTTCGCGGGGTATATAACGAGGAACTCCACGAAATGGCCTTACGGTTGCTGATATAAATCCTGCATTACCTTAAGGACCATATTGGAGATATGGTATATTCCTTGTTGTGGGTAATGCAGCATTTATATCATCAACTGTATCAGCTATTCATACATACTATAGGAAGAGCTTCTCACAGCCAGAGTGCTTACCGAAAGAGTTCGTGGGTGTAGGGTGGTCAAGGTGTTGCACTGGAACTTAAGCACCGATGTGCGCTTCATGTGGAGGAGCAATATTATGGACGCAATTGCAATCGAGATTGTTTGCTGCCCCTTTGTCGGATTCGTCTGCAAACTGCATTATGACGTCGAGCAGCTGATTGTGAACCCTAAACCCTAAACCTCTAAACCCTAAACCCCTAAACCCTAAAACCCTTAACCCCTAAACCCTAAAACCCTAAACCCTTAGCCCCTAAACCCTCAACCCTAAATCCCTAAACCCTGACACATGTTTCGTTCCTCCCCGCTTTCGATCTTCACTTTCGGTTCGAGGACTGTTTCGGGGTCCGTGAACACGTACATGCGAGCGAACACTGCAAACCCGAAGCCCCGAACCCGCAACATGGCCCTAAACCCCCAAAACGAAAGGGTTTATAGGGTATAGGGTTTAGGGGTTTAGGGTTTAGGGTTTACGGAAAGGACTCCGAATTTCAGGCGTGAGGCGGTGTGACGGATTCTGAGCTCAAGGACGACACTGCCCAGGACTTAGTCTTGTCTAGAGCACTTCAATGGAAAGCCCCAAACCCCTGAACCTAAATTCCAAACCGCGAGGGCTCGGGGACGAACCAGAATCTAGTCATTCACTGGAATTTAAGGCCGGGAACCGAATGCCGCAATAACCAAACACCAGAAAATCGCCGCACCGCCATACTTGCAAGCTACCCAAGCCCAGATAGGACCCCATTTATTTCTTTGGCTAACCAACACGATGAATTGGATCGAACAGCCATAAGAACGACATTGGAGAATACGGGTACACTCTAACTCTACAGCTTACACCGTACTCCTTAAACCCTCAACCTAAGCCCAAAATCCTAAAGGCTACACTTTAAAACCCTAAAAGCCCTAAAACCCCTACAACCCTAAATCCCTACACTTCGCCTTGGCATCTCTCACAGCGACCTCTGCCAACAGTCCCCTGGACTCTCCATCCGACGTTTCCATGCTGTGGAGAAAGTCAACGGTCCGGCGGTTTAGTGCTTTGGGATACTATAGTAAAGACATCTACTATATCAAAATACAGCCTGATATAACATATAGTACCTAACAATATAAAACATAATAACACTAATAGTAAGTAAAACGACTGTGCGGTTTGAGGCTTCGGGCTCGAGGGCTCAGCGTGGCTTCAGGGCTTGATTCGGCTCAAGGCTTTATGGGCTTTAGGGTTCAGGGTTTAGGCTCTAAAGCTCAGTGTAGAGTCTGAGATTCACTGGGTTAAAACCCTACTTACGCCCCAAGCTTAGAACCAAAGGGTCCTAGATACTGTTATGGTGGACTCTTTCCCGAGTCATAATAAGGATTCCTAATATTATAGAAACCCATGCAGGGGTGAGTTCTTGAGCTTGTTTATGCTTCAGGGTCTTCAGGGTTGAGGTTTGGGGTTAAAGCATTTGCACATTCAAGAGGGGTTAGGTGGCAGGGTTTAGGTAATAATTTGAAGGTGTGCGGTCAGCCCCCTGGGTAGAGGGTCTGTTATGCGTAGCGGGTTGCAATGTTGCTTCAGACTTTATCGTTTTGGGAGGGGCATAGACTGATTGCTTGCAAATACGACCCTGACCCCTCCCCCTTTGAGCTTCATCTGCGCAGGATGCAGGCGAACATGCAGAGACGACGGTAAAATGACCGTACCATCGCGCCTGTGCTCATTACACCAGCCTATTCCTGTGAGCATTTGACCAGCTGCTTGCTATTGCCACTGTCATTGCTTCTGCCCTGGCCATTTGACTACTATGGCGACGTCTATGGCGACGAACACTACCACGACAACGACTGCTAGTGCCACTGCCACAGCCACAGCCACTGCCGCTGCTACTGCTGCTTCCCAGTAATGCCACTTCTACTGCTGCTGCTGAAACTACCAATGGATGGTGATTATGTTTGCTACTAGGATAGCGATGAGGACGTCGATAACAGCGACACATCTGTCGATGGTGGTGTTCATGGTGAAGAAAAGTGCTGCTGGTGGTCATGGCAGTGATGAGATTGATGACTTAATGATTCTGTCTCGGCGCCTCTATGCCTAATTAGCATACTACCTATGTCTACCTGGTGTCTGCAAGACGTGTCGTTGCTCCAAAACATGTCTCGTTGCAGTCGGTCTGCGCGATTCTGCGCGTGCGAACAGGAAGCAAACCAAAACACTCCAATGCGCCGTTCACAGGAACCAGGATCCTTACTATAGACCTAAAGAAATACCTATACTATATATATTTTTTTTGGCGGGGGGGGGGG
>CAJNJA010015683.1:487-11653 GCA_905231915.1 Symbiodinium necroappetens | reverse complement strand
TTTTAATTTGGGGTCCCCTTATTAAAGCCGCATATTAAGAAAAGAGAATGGTACATGCTGGAGGCCCTGTTTCTCGAAATTTACTTCTGTTACATAAACCCACAAAACGCAGGCCTCCACAGTGTATTTTTCTGTAAGAAAAAGGGCGCCCGTATTATTAAGGGGTTGCTGGGGAACCTAGGCTATGTTACTAAACCCCGGAATCTCAGGAGGAGAATGTCTTGCGACAGCTGGATCAAGGCCCGACGGCCCGCTTATGTTCTGGGTGTTGATGCATGGCACTTAAAGCAGTGATCTCTCTGTATAACGGAACCCGTATAGCACCCTGAATCATTAACCTCTCTCCATGAAGGAACCTTATAGAGCCCGAGACAAGACCCTTATAGAAACGTTATAGGGACCCTTCAAGGAAGCCTCAAACACCAGAACGTCCCTGGAATTCGGGCAAATATAACCGTTGTAGCTCCGGGCAGAACCTGCGTGCGAAGCCTTCGCTGCTTCCACCACAGAGGCTCCATATATACTACCATTATGGAAGTAGGTCTCTAAAGCCATAATGAGGGTGGTCTTCTGGGGCTTAATTCCATAGTGGTAGTATACATGAAGCCTCTGGGTTAAGGCTTAAGCACTAACCCTCAACCCGAGCGTTAGATGCCTCCCCTCCCAAAATTCTAAGCCCAAAGCCCTGAAACCTGAAAGCCGTTCAGAGTCTTCATAGAACCTTCAAGGAACCCTAAGCCCTAAACCGCTAACCCCTAAACCCCTAAACCCTTTAAACCCCAAACCCCAAACCCTCAACCCCTAAACCCCTAACCCCTAGCCCCTAAACCGCTAACCCATAAATCCTAAGCCCTAAACTGCAGACCCCTAAACCCTAAACCCTAAACCGCTATAACCCCTAAACCCTAAACCCCTGAACCCCTAAACCCTAAACCCCTAAACCCTCAACCTTAAGCCCTTCTAGGAACCCTGAACGCTGCGATTCCCAGGCCAGGCACATTTGGAGGACCGAACCTCGCTCGCAGATTAGACGTTGTAGGGCTTAGGGCTTTTAGGGTTTAGGGTTTAGGCTTGGGTGGGGGGGGTTTAGGGTGCAGCTGCCAGTTTCGGTATTCGCGTTTAGGCTTAGGCTTCAGGGTTTAGGAAGTTTAGGGTTCATGCTTAGGGCCTGGATTGGTGGGGTGGCGTGTAGGCTTAGGATTCTGGGGCTGGGGATTAGGTTTAGGCTTCTAAGCCTCCGCCGGAGCGCTTTCAGAGCCAAATCTTGGTTACCACAGTCATCCTACTCTATGCTTCGAAGGTTGAAGCCATGGGCCCCTCAAAGGGGGCCCTTAACCCTGGGATCCTTATACAGCTTATACACCTACTATGTACCCTATATGTAGCTTTCAGGGTTCCTAGAAAGGCCTAAGTAGAATGTTGGAGCATTGAAGCCGAGCTCGGTTATCGGGGCGGTGAACGATGGCCGGGCTGAACTTGGAGCACCACTGTCTTCTGAGGACAAGAAGAAACGTGTGTGTTCGCAATTGGGAGCCAAAGTTGGAGTCTCTGAGGACGGACGGACGGACGGACCGAGAGATAGATAGGTAGATAGATAGTTTTAAAGCACTTCGTCTAGTTGTTCTGGCCCGCATATGATCGAATGCTGTTGATCAATGCCGTCGAATGGCCCACTCCTTCCAGCAGTCCTCGAACGGCCAATGACCTTACCCGGAAAACCTTAGGGTTTAGGGTTTAGAGTTGTAGTCAGGCCACTCTCAATGAAGATTGGAGGATACATACAGGAACCCTACATCCCAGTGGGTTCTAGTAGGTAAACCCTACCGCCACCATCTCGTCCAAAATACCCGTCGATCTCCTGGAGCCCAAACCCTGCAGCACCAAAGTTCAGAACCTCAAACCTGACTATCTTCGTAAGCCCCTAATCCTAAACTCGAAACCCTAAATCATAAACCTTTTGAGACCGTACACCGAGATCCCAACCCGAAGCCTTTATCTACCCAAAAAAGTCGGAATCATTACCAAGATTTGTTCTTGAGGTTTCTTGTTCTAAATTCTGCTACAGTCGGCACCAAAGCCCTATTCTGACTGTTATTCATTTGTGGCCCCTATATTACACGGACCTTTTGGGGCAACCCGCACTCCGTTTTGATCCCAGCCGAGGCTTCGCCTACACAACGAAGTTCAATGGGAAGGCATTGGGATTCCTGTTCCTTAACCCTCAAACCCTAAAACCCTAAACTGATGGCTTTGTAAGGGGCTCTGAAATGAGGTTCGGTAAGGTTACTGCAAACTGGTTGTTAGGCCTACGCCCTATGATGCCCCATGTAAGCATATATAGCTGTACAAGTGGTTCAAAGAACCGTTTTTGGACACCATGCCTTCTAAATATATAAGTGAGTTTATAACCGGCTGTTTGGGTACGTAGGGTTTGCGGCTGTTCAAGGGCCTCCAAGAACAACCCGGGTTGGGGTTCGGACACCAGGGTCTACTTTTAGAGTTCATCCTAACTCTCACTGAGTCTAAGTTATAATTTCGGATTGGGTTTGGGATTTAGTAATTAAGCAGTGGGTTCTGGGTTTACCCACAGGCTCCAAAGTACTTCCTTTTTGGGGCTACCTTATAGGATCCTAAATATAAACCCCAAAGAGGAACTACTTTGGAGCCTATGGGTAGGCTCCAAAGATTACGGTTTGGCAGGCGAGACTTGGGGTTCCGAGTTTCGGCTTGGAGTCGTTTCGGGTGTTGCCGGTGGGTTTAGGGTTTAGGGCCTTAGGGTTTAGGGTTTAGGGCCTTAGGGTTTAGGGTTTAGGGTTTAGGGTGTAGATAAGTTTTGAGCCACCAGTGTGGGTGGTTCTCTAAACTAGGGTCCCGTTTAGGGTCCTTTTTATAAGGGTGCCGTACTATATGTGGGCCCCAAAAAGGGACCCTAATTTAGAAAACTACCCATGTCATGCATGCTGCTATCAGAGGGAAAGTTGACTTCGGCAGGAAACTCCACAGCATGGGTGTCTGTGAACCCGGTGCAAAGCCGTGGATCCCAAACCCTTCCAGTTTAGGTGTTGCATACAAATAAATTTATAAATAAATAAATATATATATATATGTATGTGTATATATATAGATAGATAGATAGATAGATAGATAGATAGATAGGGTCAGGAACTCCGAAACTTAACCCTAAACCCTAAACCTTACAGGGGTGGAGTGGGGGCTTGTGGTTTAGAGTTTTGGTTCAATCCCTCGCAGGCTTGTGGTTTAGAGTTTTGGTTCAGTTTAGGGTTTGGGTTTAGGGTTTACTGTTTAGGGTTTGGGTTTTGGGTTTAGGGAGCTAGGTTTTGAGTTTACTGTTTAGGGTTTGGGTTTAGGGTTTAGGGAGCTAGGTTTTGGGTTTACTGTTTAGGGTTTGGGTTTAGGGTTTAGGGAGCTAGGTTTTGGGTTTATTGTTTGAAGGTTTGGCGGCAAGTGCTTAAGCCCTAAACCACGAGCCGCTGCTGTTCGACAGGCACAGATCTGCACCGGTATGGCCATTCATCTCGCAGCCAGCCGCGGACACACATTCCTGGCCTGATTCCCGGATACTTCGGGCTCCAATCAATTACCTACGGTTTTCAGGATTCCGTGGGACATCTGAGAGTTTCAAAGTTTCAGGCAAGTAAGTTAACTAGTACGTTACTGTCCTTTGTAAAGAAGCCAGGTCAACTACAACCCTAAACCCTAAACCCAGAGTGGGGTAAACCAAAGTTGCAATTGTGTAGTTGGGCGCCTGCTTCGTGGGTTTGGACATACCGGGCTTAGGGTTTCGGAGTCAGGGGTTTAGGGGTTCAGGGGTTTAGGGTTTATAGGGTTTAGGGGTTCAGGCGTTTAGAGTTTAGGGGTTTAGGGTTTAGGGGTTTAGGGTTTCGGGGTTTAGGGTGTAGGCGTTTAGGGGTTTAGGCATTTAGGGTTTAGGGGTTTAGGGTTCAGGGGTTTAGGGGTTAGGGTAGAGCTAGAGCCTCTTGGTTTGTTTCAGGGCCCGGCCTTGGGTTTGAGGTGTCCATGCATGGTTCACCAAAGTAGACCCTCTTGCAGCGCAGAGTACCATATCGCCTGGGGGACCATCTCGAAGGTTTAGGGTTTAGGGTTTAGGGTTTAGGGTTTGGGTTTAGGGTTTAGGGTTTCAGGGTTGAGGGTTCTGTGTTCATGATTCTACATCAAACCGAGGGTTTGGAAACAACGAAGTTCGACAAACCATGAATCTAAATGCATCAGACAAACCGAGCGAGGTTGAGACGCTGCTTGATCGGAGGGCCAGCGTGGAGAGTGGCTTGGACGCAGTTAGTTGGGGTTTGGGCGGCATGGGATGTAGGGATTAGAGCGTCGGGTGTGGGTCGTGGATTGTGGGTTTACTTGAGAGTTTGCGGCTTAGTGTTGCATCATGCTCCTTCTGATTTAGGCTGCTCCTTCGGGTTTCGAGTTCAGGGCAGTTCAAGGTCTTAAGCCTCCGTCTTTAGATGTAGGCTTCTGCTTTTCGGCTCCGGATCCACGGCTCAAACAGGATGTGAAAGGAATCCCCCAGTCTGCTACCGCAAACATCCCTAGGGGTAGCCTGATCCCTAAACCCAAGACCCACCAACCCCTGAAGTTCCTAAACTCGAAACCCCCGTATAAAGCCGAAATGCCACATTAACCCCCACTACTATAGAAGCCGGAAAGAATAACAATACCATTGCTTGGGTTTCCTTATTCTGCAATACTACGAACCCTAAGCCCTAAACCCTAAACTACTATCAAAGGCCCTAAACCCTAAACCATAAGCCCTATTCTAACTGTGAGGGCCAAGCTTTTGCCCTTCAGAAACCTATTTCTGGACCCTAGGGAAAGGAAGATCTCTAGACCCCCCCTCAACCCTACCGGTAGTACCCGGTGGCCGACACAAAAACCTCCCTTTCTAGGGTTCCTTTGTTAGGGTTTTTAGATATCCCTCCTGAACAAGGTCGGCTTTTGTTGGCCCACAGGCAGCCCGAAAGCCCTGAACCCTGCAAACACTAAGCCCTTATCTGACCCTAAAAACCCTAAAAACCCTAAACCCTAAAAGCCCTAAAAGCCCTAAACCCTAAAAATCCTAAACCCTAAACCGGATCTTCCCACATGGGTCGAGGCAAAGTCTGCCGGGATGAGAAGGACAACTACGACGTCATCCAGGCTGCCGTCTTCAAGGAGCGCTGGGGCGGTTGCCAAAGTCAGGGTCTTGTTTTTGGCAGGCTTAGGGGTTTAGGGGTTTAGGGAGGGGTTAGAGTTTAGGGTTTAGGGCTTAGGGGTTTGGGGTTTATGGGTTTAGTGATGCCAACCTATCGGCGGCCGTAGTAAGATTTGATAGTAGAATCAGAATTCTAGGGGGTTTCCCAAGGGCGCCTTGATTTTTGACAGTTACCCAACCTTTTCAGAGATTTAGAGCACAAAGAGTTTCCTTAAGGGAATCTAGCTCTGCGAGCTTTCATCGATGTTTCAGCAACTGTGGGTCCTTTTCTGAGGGGTCGGAAAGCCTGCTATCTAGGGCTCCACATTGGGACCCCGCCATTTTCCGGAAGCTCTCATCTGCCTATAGGCTTACAAGGGGTCTGAATCATTGCTTTGTTCAGAGACATACTTGTTTACTTCTTGGTTTCTGGGTTCCAGTAATGGTTGGTGATAGAGTTGTTCGGCGCAGGGGGGGGGTGTCTGAAGAGCTCCCCAAACTCACAACACCATACCTACAGGATCATACCCTACACTTTTTTTAGGCTACATGTACTTTTCTGTAAAGCAGATTCTTGTCCCAGAAAAGAGGCAGGGTATGACTCGGGTATTGTAGGACAGATCCTGCAGCCTAGAAGCAAACCCTCTGCCACAAAGCCGTTTTCCCAGTCAAGAATCCCCCCCCAAACCCCCAAAGGCCCGCAGCTACAAAGCCAAAGCCGAAAACCCCATAGTCCTCATCCCTAAACCCTGAAGCCTAAATCCGAAACCCAAAACCCCAAACCCGAAATCCGAAACCGAAAACCCTAAACCCTAAACCTTATAAACCCTAACAGCCGAGACCCTACAGCCACGAATCCTAGAACCGCCGGAGATCCCAGAGCCTCGATTGCGCCCAAAAGACGGGAAAGCCCCGAGCTTTATAAAGTATGCCACTGCCGTTAGGGTTTTGGAGGTTTTGGGGTTTTGGGTTTTGGGTTTGGGGTTCAGGAGTTTAGGGTTTTAGGGGTTTTAGGGGTGTAGGGGTTTAGGGTTTAATAGGGGTTTAGGGGTTTAGGGCCTGAGAGTTTCTCTCTAAGTCACAAAAAGCCGATACCCCAAAAGTATGCTCCCGCCACGGTTACAATACCGGGTTTAGGACAAAACCATTGATAAAGCAAACCCTAAGGGTCCATGTACCCAAATAGTATATACTTTGGCCTTAAAGTAGTCCCTGTATGGGTACTTTGGGGCTAAAGTATATACTATTTGGGTACATGGACCCTTAAGTGCAAACAACCCCCTAAAAGCCGACACCCCTGAAAAGGAGGGGCGCGGCGGATCTAACGAGTCGCTTGGCGATGGGATTTCCCCGGCTGCCATACTAGGCTTTCAAAGTTTGGAGTGTTGGGGTGTAGGGGTTTAGGGGTGTCGGGGTGTCGGTGTAGGGTTTTAGCGCTTTAGGGGTTTAGGGTTTTGAGGGGGTTTAGGGTTTAGGGGTCTAGGGTTTAGGGAAGTTTATAATGCAGGGTTTTGAGTGTTTCTACATTACAACTGACTGTTTACATTTTATACGGCTTGTGTAGGGTCCTGTAGGGTTTGTGGTTTACCTGGGCATACCAGAGACTCTGGCTTGCGTGTTCGACCCCGCAATTCTTGGGCTGTCGGGAAGTACCGTGCGCGAGCTGTTCCTCCGCTACCTTCGGCCGAAGCCCCACGCCCCACCCAATCTGCAGAAAGGGAGCTGAGGCGACGAGCGGCTCTGGCCCAGCGACGCCGCTGGCGCAGTTTACGCGAAGTACTTCGTCAGAGGACCCGGCCCTTGCGATCGAAAGGAGCTGGAGAAGCTCAAGCATGAGCTGAAGGCTGCGACGTCGGAAGTGAAAACATGCGGAAGCGCACTTCTTGGCAGTGAAGTTGTTGACAGCTGTAGCTGGACCTACTGCTGTCGCGCTGCTGGAGCTGTTCATGGACGTATGGAGTCGTTGTCGGGGACGAGGTTCATACCTTTGCATAGCCGGGGGAAGTTGCAGTTTTCACAGGGCACCGATTGCTAAAGCGGCTGCCGCCTCGACTCTCACAGCGGGAGGCAAGGGTAGCTGGAAGCAGAAGCCGATCTGCTTCCCTTTCCCTGAGCATGGGAGCTGCGCGAACAAAGATGCGTGCCCTTACCTCCCTGGTTCTTAGTAGGGAATGGGGGAATGGGTTATTGGGACTACAAAAGGGGACCTTAAGGACCTTAAGGGGCTATCATAGGGATCCATTCCCCCATTCCCTACTAAGAACCAGGGAGGTACTCGCGCGACAAGGCACAGTCTGCTGTGCTGTAGCGTTGATGCCCTCCTGGAGGAGCTCCCCCGTTGCATGTTGGACGGAAAGCGGGGTCTTTCCCGCACAAAGCCAATAAGATAAAGCAGCGGGACAACATACACCCTAAACAGAGAGCAGAGAGCCCGCTGAAAATTCCTAATCCTTGCGAACCCCACCTATAGTCTCCATTGTAGGTCCTTTTTTGGTTTAACCAGTTTTATATTAAGGATCCTAAAAGGTAACCCCAAAAAGGAACTACAATGGAGACTATAGGCAGAACTCATATTTCATCCCTAGACCCAAAGACAAAAACCTTCACCGCAAAGCCCGAAACAGAAAGCTCAGAGAAGCCTTAAGCTCTAAACCCTAAGCCTCGATGCCCAAGCTCAAGCATCCTCAAGCCTAAACTCCCTAAGCCCTAAGCACTAAGCTCTAAGCCCTCAGCCTAAACCCCAAACCCGGTTTAGGGGTTTAGGGTCTAGGGTTTAGGGGGGGGGGGGTTAGGTGATTAGAGTAGGTTTTTGTTGTTTGTTCTTTCGGGAGGGGGGGGGGGGCGATATGATACTGTGACTGGAATAAGGAACCCCAAAACAGTATTGGTAAATATGCCGCAACCCACTAGCCCCTAAACTAGGTGTCGGGTCGAGGGCTGACGGTTGCAGGGTGTAGGGCTTTGCGTTTCAGTGTTTGGGGCTTAGGGCTTGTTGAGGTCTTAAAAGTGTTAAGTTTCGTTTAGGGTTTAGGGTTTACGGACCCTGAACAGTATTTTTTACTTTTAAGGATAATCTGTTTGATGTCCTCCTTACCTTAAGGTAGCCTGCTTTATGGTTCGATTTGGGGCCTTTTGATATGACGGTGTTTCAAGTAAAAAGGTACATGAATTCACGGTTGAGGTAAGCCTAAGCCAGAAGCTACCACAGTACTTCCCAGACCCACCAGAAGTCCTCTGCCTGCAGGCACGACTAGGTTTCAGGATTTGGGAGGCTTGGAGGCGGAGGTCTTAGAGTTGAGGGATTTCACAATAATATAGGGGCCTTAATATTTAGAATAGGGTTCCGGGTACAATATATCATAATAATAATAATAAGGAACCCCCCCAAAACCCTATCCTATTTGTTAAGGCCCCCTCTACACTACCCTCACCTGAAACCAGGGGTTCAGGGCAAACGGTTTCCCAAGGTTTGGGGCTACAGGTAGGGTTTTCTAGGATATTTGTCAGAACATAGGTTCTTCAAAACAAGGTACAACATTTTAGGGTCTACCTTAACCTGCCAGACCCTACTTCTGTTGCAGGGGCCCCATGAATTCCATATCAACGGTTTCTAATAAGTGCCTATAAAAAAGTACAACAAAGTAGGTTTTGGTAGGATTAAGGTACTAAACCCTAAACCGGAAGCCCCCAACCCAAAACCATCCGACTCCCTGCTCCGCCGAGTATCATCACTCTGCTCTGCAGCCGTGGAGCCAATATCGATTCGGAAAATGCGAACGGCTACTCCTGTGCCTGGCCCTGTCTTAGTAGGTCTTGGGTTTGGGGTTTAGGTTTTGGGATTCAGGGGTTGAGGTTTAGAGTTTAGGTTTTAGGAGTTTGGGGATTAGGGGAGCAATCTGTCTAAGCCTCGCAGGGTGCGTTTGCAATGTTGGAGCCACAAAATCCACAATATATATACATTACATATATATCTGTCATATATATATATATATATATTAAATATGGTATATACACGTGTATGTGTGTCATTAAAGTCCGGCTGTAGCACCGTAAACTCTAAGCAACGCTATTTGTGTGGGCTCCTGGCCCGAGGGTCGAAGTATCTACGAGGCGCAATCCTTCCTGGAACATCAGGCTGTTGAGGGTTTTAGGGTTTAGGGTTTAGGATTAGGGTTTAGGGGTTTAGGGTTTAAAGTGTAGGGTTTAGGGTTTTAGGGTTTAGGGTTTTAGGATTGGGGTTAGGGGTTTAGGGCTTAAAGTGTAGGGTTTAGGGTTTTGGGCTTAGGGTTTAGGGTTTAAAGTTTAGGGTCTAGGGTTTCGTTCTGTGGAACTGGCTTTGCGAAACGGAGTCGGGCCTGGGCATAGGAACGTCACAGGTTCAGGGTTTGAGGACCACCGCGACAGGCCGAAACCCTAAAACATGAGTTCCATCATAGAGATCGGGGTTTGGGGTGTAGGGTTTAGGGTCTAGGGTTTCAGGGTTTGGGGGTTGCAGACCCTAAACCCCCAAACCCCAAACCTAGAGATTCGAAGTCGTAGGGTCGTCGTGGAATCTATGCTGAAGTAGCTGGGCTCCTTGCCATCATGCCTAGACCCTAAACTGGCCCTAAACCCTAAACCCCAAACCCTAAACCCTAAGCCCTAAACCCCAATCCCTAAACCCTAAACCCTAAACCCTAGAACCCCTAAACCTGTTGGAAGGGAGAGGAAGAGACCTAAGCCCCAGGCTCTAACAGCTCCGAACCCTAAGCCCCCAAGCCCCTACCTGAAACCCCTAAACCCCCCAACTCTTCAACCCTAAAGCAACAACTCCCCCCAAACCCCTAAAACCCCTGAAGTCCTAGAAAAATGAAGCCCGAGCCCAGAGGAACCACGTATACTACGATTATGGAAATAGGCCCCAAAAGACCTTCCTTATTATAGGGTTTAGGGTTTAGGGCTTTAGGGGTTTAGGGTTTAGGGTTTAGGGTTTAGGGGGACTTAATTCCATAATGGTAGTATATATGAAGCCCCTGGGGAGGGGGCCCTCGGCCCGAATCTTCCACGCTAGGCTTGCACCTGGCCTTCCAAACCGGCAACATGGCCACGATCCGGGCAGTGCGGCATGCAAGGCGAACCCCAAACCCTAAACCCCAAACCCCTAAACCCTAACTCCTAAACCCTAAACCCTAAACCCGAACCCTATAAAGCCTAAACCTTAAACCCTCGATGTGTTGATGGCTTTGGGGTTTAGGCTGGCTCCGTGGGTTTGGGGTTTTGGCTGGTCTCTGGCGGTTTAGGGTTGTGGGGCTTTGCCTTCAGGGTTTAACGGTAGGGTTTCGGGTTTAGGGCTTGGGGTTTAGTGTTTTAGGTCTTAGGTGGTCTTTAGGGTTTAGATCATGCAGCTAAGAGTGACGACGAGGATGTGTTTTTGCTGATGGGGCTGAACATGTCGATGGTGACACCGATCATCACAACGATGTCGGAGGCCATCTTCACTATCGTCATTTAGCTCTTGCTGTCATTATCGGCATCAGCGACACAGCATTATCAACAGCGACAAGAACACTCACACGGTCGCTGTTGTCAGCATCCTCGTCATCGTCTTCCATCCTTGCCTACATTCTCATGCGACAAACTGCTTCCTATTTCAACTTTTGCACTACTACAGTAGCTAGTAATTAATTACTTCTACTTCTATGCCGACGTATTATTCGAGTTCCACCGCTACTCTTACTCAGTTCCTATGCCACACAACGTCGTACGTAGTTACTTCAAACCCAAGCCGCAAATCCAAGACTGAGGTTGGCGACTAAGACTCTAAAGCCCAGGAGCCGCATCCACCGCAACTGCTGGTACTTGGCCAGTCTTGAACACAACTACCTATGAGCCCCTAACCCCTAAACCCTAACCCGAAACCCTAAACCCTATCCCCTAAACCCTTAAACCCTAACCCTAACCCCTAAACC
>CAJNJA010015682.1:0-11653 GCA_905231915.1 Symbiodinium necroappetens | reverse complement strand
CCCCAACCCCAACCGCAACCGCAACCGCAACCGCAACCGCAACCGCAACCGCAACCACAACAGCAACAGCAACAGCAACAGCAACAGCAGCAACAGCAGCAACAGCAACAGCAACAGCATCAGCAGCAGCAGCAGCAGCAGTTGTTATTGTTCGCGAAGTGGCAGTACTAGCTCCAGCGGCAGCAGCAGGCGAAGCAATAGCCTTCGCAATGGCTACAATAATCATCAAAATTTGGCACGAATGAACTTAGTCAGTAGCCAAAGAGCATTCCGAACCCCCAGGCATCCAGAGTGGAAGTTCCTCGGTAAGCCGTGGCTTTCATGGGCACCCGCCTCGGCCAGTGATTGGGACGAACGTTGACCATCAGGTTCCACTCAGGCTCTATTATGAGTGGAATAGCTCAAGCATCTTCTGTCTGAACTTCGAAATTTGGTTTTTCGGGTCCAGGTTCCATGTAACATCACATCGCACCAATCCTAATTTTTGGTACTGCCTAAAGCATGGAAAAACTCTGAAACGCTTCTCACGACAAACCACGTAAACCCAAGCTGAGATTTGGATCGACACGGGCAGTCCGGAGGTCGCCCAGGATGCCTCGGCCTCGATCCGCTTGGCAAGAGATGTTAGAATTGTAAGAATGCGGCATGCCCTTCCAGTCACGAGTCAGGTTTACAAAACCGCGCTGAAGTGCGGCTGTCCTATCCGCCATGCTGCGTCTGGACCGATGGGATCTGCGAAGCTTTGGCAATTTTGATGGTATTCCTTGTGCTTGGGACAGCGTCGCGAGAAGTGGGAAGCAAAAGCCGCCGGCCGGCAACACGCTCCAGCTGTCCCAATACTCCGGGTGTGCTTGCTTCGGGCGAGGATGCCGTGTCAAAACGAGTTCTACGACCCTTAGGAATCCTACAGACTGCTCGCAGGATACGACAGGCCAACTGTCGTGCGGCTGGCGGTCCGCAGGCCCTACGATTTCTCTGTGCTCTACCAGGCCCGAACAGGAAGTTTAGGTGTAAAGGTCCGGGATTGGAAGTTCAGATGCACCGGCTACACGAGGGGCAATACTATTCTGGATGTTGCGTGGGACATAAGTTTCTCACCGCAGACGGAAGCAGCGTTGCTTAAATTCCGCTTCTGCAGTGTCCAGCTTCACGCGACGCTAGAGCAGTAAGCTTACAAATTGGCATCGGAACATCAGTAGGCTGGGCTAAACTGTGCATTTATCCCCGCAGGCACTTCTGCGCCGGGCTTGTGTCAGCGAGAGCTTCGCGAGACCCTCAGTTGTCAGCATCAGGTTGCGCAAAGTAGCACAGCACTGCTGCCACTGCCAGGGTCTCCATTTTTGTTTCTGTGGGCTAGGCATCTGCTTCCTCAGGGGTTTTAAAGTGGGTGTAGCGGTTTCTCGCACCTGACTGGAGGGCCTCGGATTCCCGAAACCAGATCCGCGGCTTTGAACTGACCAGATTCGAGCGACTTTCGGCACATCGGCGGATGTGAATCCAGCAGCCGCAGCCTTGGACGAAGCACACCTTGGAATGTCTGGTGTTGGCGGAGTGATGCTTTTTGCACGGCTAGTGCAGTCAGACTGCGTTTACCATGACAGAGTAGGGTCGGTTATGGCATCAACTCAAACATGAAGAAGGCTCCAGGTTCATGATTTGCCCCAGAACTGGGTGCTGTCATCTTCTGCCCTGTCAACGTATGAGCCGTCCATGCCTGCTTCACACACTTCCTGTTCACCACCGCGTGCCAGCTCCAGCGTAGATGTGTTCAACACTTCTTCGTGCTTCGAGGTGATAGAGGGCGTCCGGCTCGTACACATCGATGACTTAAAACCTCACGAGGAGGCGGGGATGTCCCCGGGCTCCTAGCTTGTCTCTTGTGGGCAACTCCCACCACGCAGTGTTGACCCCAAAAGGATGCTAGATCTGTAAGCTTTTCGGGAACATTGAAAGCCCTAGGTTTGGAGTACCATACTGTAGTACTTGTTTTTGGATTTGTTCCTTAAAGGAATTATGAAATCAAAATCTATACTTCTCCCCTGGTTGCTTCAAAGTCTAGAGGCTCGCAGACGCAAGTGCTGGCCATGTTCTCCCTGGTGAGTTCTCGCGCAACGAATCCTGCGAGGTCCTGAAGGATCGAGCTACAAAGCTGCAGGACTACGTGCGAGACCTGCCTGCCGCTGCCTCAGTGTCTGTATGCCTTGCTTCTGGCACAGTAAGGGATGCGGACAGATTCTGGAAGCGCGACGCTCCTAGTCTGTGCTTGCGCGGCTGCAGAGAGTTCACGAGCGCTGCATTCCGCCTTTTCTGTCCTTGCACCAACCTAGTTTGCAGGAGTTCGCCGTCCGCGACCCAAAAAACATGCAAGATGCACTCGAGGTCAAGATTCTTCCCGCCATCATTGTGGATTCGCAGTACGATGCCAGCCCCCAGAATCAATGCTTGAAAGGCATCCACGCCACTAAACATGTAGCTGAGGTTGTGATCGATGGGCACCACCGCCTGGAGCTGTTTAAAGCCGCGGGCATGACGATCGTGTTGGGTGCTTAGCCTCGCCTAGCTTGCACGAGCTGCGACAGCAAGACAATCCAGAGCTCAGAGATGAAAAGGGTGAGCAAATGGGGGCGGCTTTAAGGCCAGCCGTGTCCGTCAATTACGAGCATCCGGATATCTTGGTAAATCCTCCTGGCCTGCGTCGGGAACCCGGAGATGATTCGTTGGTGCCGCTTTTGTTCAACACCTTCGCAGGAATCCACGTTTGGAAGCTTCGGAACCTGTGCCCTGTCACCACGCTGCTTTACATGCTCACTCTAACCACCAGTCCTGCCGACTGTCCCTAGATCTTTTGAGTGTACGAGGACGCAGAGTCCTACCCTGAACCTTGCATCCGAAGACTGCGACTATCTGTCAAGCTGACATCATTGCCTGTGCAGACATATATACAGCTTTTACATATATATATATGTATATATATATATATGTATATGTGTATATATATATATATACGTATATATATATATATAGAGAGAGAGAGAGTTTTATATGCTTGTTTATGTTGTATGCACATATACATACATGATAAACATGTCCTTTCATATGTATATATACATACATACATATATATATACATATACATATGTATATGAAACACTTTACTGGCAGTAGTGCCAAGAACAATCGTAGTCGTAACATGACGATTTCAAGGGTAAGCCGAAAGTCGGTAATATAGCTACCTGATTAGTAACCCCATCCCTTCGGGAAGACGGACCGGCGGTTCTAGTCCGTATGTACAAGTCAGCCTTACTAGTCAGTGGTCTAAGCTTAGCCTCATTCAGCCCAAGACCCTAAGACCCTTATATAATCCTCAGAAGAGCCCCATTAAAAAAGAGAAAAAATACACATCAACCCCTATACAACCCCGATCTTCCGTCTTGCGGCAGCTAGGTCCCGACATTTGCAAGGAGCAGGTGATCAGCAGCGCCATGAAGGGACCGGGGGCATGTCGCACACAGCACCTACATTTATAGGATTTCCGAAGAGACATGGTGCTGGTCTAAAGGGTTCGTTGTAGGGGTTTGGACAACAGTCCTTGTCGTGCTGCTCAGGAGTTGAATCGGCTTAGCTGGTAGTTCGCCCTGTGTTTGTTATCAGGCTTGGGGGGGCAAGGGGACAAGGGTGGCTATTCAGAAGTCAGGACGCACCCTCGAGCCAAAGACGACGCAGCACCTGGTACGTCGGGATGCTTAGGCGGACTGCTCCCCAAGAGCACGATATGTTTGAGACCCAAAGATCCCAAAGGCGCACGCAGCCCCCGGTGCAGTAGTGAAGCCTCCGGGCAACGGTCGCCAGGTGTGAAAGATACATGAAGAGAAGTCAGGAGCTACAGCTCCGTCCACAACATCTTGAAAGAACAAACTTGCCGAGGTTCTCGAGGGGGCGCACTCCTTCCCATAATCGTGGGTGCCCCAGCTGTCTCGGCATTTCAACATGACGACAGGCATGGTCGGGAGCTGCAGGATCAGGACTTTCGGAAACATGTGGACGTTGCATAGGAGACTCAGTACCTGTTAATTATTCGTACTAATTGCGCCATCAGCCCTCCTCACGGCTCGCTCATCTCATCTTGCATGTGAAACAGGGCACAAAGCAATCGCTTCAAAGGTTGTTCGCTGGTTCACTGCATGCTGATATGCTACATGGAGTATTGGGTAATCGCTTCAGTTTTGCCTATGTTCCCTGATAATACCGATCGCCCCCGAAGAAATCTTCAACAGGTAAATGTCTCTCTGGCAAAGCAAAGCGAAACAGGGTTCGGGTCAAGATCTGCTGGCAAGTAAGGTGCTCGCGCCACAGATTGCCGAAGTTGTTCACCATTGAGGCCTACACCATGCAGAAGCGACACCACTGTGGTATTTCCAGAACCTGTCATAGGATTGTATAGGCAGTCACGCTTGAAGGACTTCTGGTGACTGTCAAAGCTTCTCAGCATTGATGTCGAAGCTCTTCAATGCTTACATGAAACGGCAATCAGGCTTGACGCTGAAGGTCACCTTGGAACTGCCAGTATTCACTCAACAGTATGGTTTGCCATGCACGGAGTCTCGGTTTGAGCGCGGGCAGCCGGATTTAAGCCTAGCAGGCCGTCCGATCAGAGAAGATTCCAGCTCTGGTTCAGAATGGTGGGGTTATTTTGCAGGAGCTTTCGCACCATAGCATATACTAGGGCGCAGCTGATACTGCTGAATGTACTAGTAGCATTCCTCATAAAGTTGCCTGCCATCATTGCTTCATTGCCACAGGTCTCCGGCGCAGGCAAGAAGCCGGCTGCTGTTGAGGTCAGAGATGCGAAAGTTTCACATGGGGCCTTCAGTTCACAAATGCCTGAAACTGTGGATGCACAGAATCCGAGAACATACCCTAATTGTAATTCTGTCTGCCGGCAACATCTTATCGAGGCTGCGACATCTTAGCGTTTCGCCGGACAGGCAATCGTTCTCTACTGATCACCCCTACTACTTGATACGGCTCACTTGCGCGATCTCGGCTGCTATTCAAATCAGCCCAATCGACATGGTCTAAAACTATCGCCAAAGTTACCGGCACCAGCAGGCTCGAAATGAAGGCCACATGTCTCTTGTGTGGGCCAGGCCCATGTTCGAGAGCTGAGGTCTGGCTAGTGGAAATAGGCTTGTGATTGCGTGTGACATGGTGTGCAGAGCTTTCAGGGGCCTTGATACCTGTGCAGTTTCTCACGACTGAACCCACGCTGCACGCTTCGACGAGAGCTTGACACTCTGAGGGCTGCAGAGCGGAGAACATCACTGCATCCACCCACAACCGGCTGACACTGTGCAGCGCATCGTTCATCGTATGAAGGTTTGGTGAGAGCAATGCTGCAAATAGCATGTCTACCCACTAGTACCAGAGACAAGCACTTGAAGTATGGCAGCCGGCACCGATGTCATCGCTAACCACTGACGAGTAACACCAATCCTTGGAGTCTCGGTAGCCACCTTGGAACTGCAGCGACCGCGTCCCTGGGCCTCATGGCAGCTCCTCATGGCCGCCAAGCGGAAACTCAGCAGAGGAGGCTTCAAGTACAGCACGTGTCCTGTCCCTTCGATGTGGCAATGAACATCATCAATCGGAATGGCGCTTCCGGGCACATGATACTGTATGCAGAGCAGGAGTGAGAGCACTTCTGACAAAGCATTGAGATGGAAGCCACAAGGCGTAGGTATTTTGTTGGACCCAAATCCCGAAGCCCCAATCCGATCCATCCCTTTGCCAGTCCTGAGCTGCTGTTCACTGCGATGGGCGATCGGGTTGCTGGCGGCTGGCAGCTTCTGGCCCCTTGCATGGCATGGTCATCACTGGAGTATCGCCGGATCGTTGCATTCGCCATTGTAGCCCCCAGAGATGTTTCGGCAAGTGTGCACGTCCGGACTTTCAAAGTGCAGAGAAGTCAGTGAAAAGTGCAAACTCTACCAGCTCGATGTCAAGCTTCGACTTATCTTCCTGTCAGGAATGATTGGAGAACCCAGCTGCCCGTTGCGCTTTGTGCTCCAATTTCTGGCTCAGGATGATGGTCTGGATTTCGATGCACTGGAGACTGCTGCTGGACTTCAAGTGATGGTTCTGCGCGGAAGGTTTGTCGACTCAGTCGACTCGAGGCCAGTAGTCAGTAGATTGCTCAGTAAGTAGACCGTTATGGGCCCGAGGTTCCCGGTAGGATCGACACAACGCGTCATGACGGTCACCAGACATCGCAAAACCCGCGAGATTTCTCGACACTGCAGCTGCACTGCGCCAGACCGATACCAGTAGCACTGACGCCGTGGTGTGGCGAGCCTCTCTCGAGTCAAGGTTCAGTGGCACGCCGTCTCAGAGCTCCGAGCCCGAGGAGAAGATCCAAGAGGCCAGAGAGACAAGAAGCTATCTCAGTTGACAAGGGTCTTGCCTAAGCCAAGCGACCTTGCTTCAAGCTGCGAGGCCTCGGAGCCAGCTGCTGCACGCAGTCACCTACGCCAGGTGCCCGGCCCAGATACACTGGCTGAAGCTGCTCGTCCACAGCCCTCTAGTTGTTCATTGTTTTGTGCGAGCTTTCTCTCCTCCTGTTCGCGCCGCCCTCGCAGGCGCCGGAGGCTGTGGCGGAGACTCGCAGCGTCCAAGACACACATCTGCCTGCCTCGAGTCCGAAGCTGCCTCGGCACGGCAAAGGCACTCATGACTCATTCCGGCACAGCAACAGACCTGTCTACCACAAATGCTCAGATTTTCACTCTTGGCACGGAAAGGCAGCAGAGTCAAAGACGGAGGCACAGAGCTGAAAGGAGGCACTTGCCCGCAGAAGCCTCGCTCCGTCCCCGGCATGTGCTAGCTCGGGCTCTCCGGAACTTGCATGTGTAGCTGCATGGGCCAGGTCGACCACGGCAGCATGTGACGCATCTGAAACATCGTCAAATTTTCACACTCGAGGCCGCAAAGAAAAGTGGGGCGAGGTCGTGAAAGAAGTGGATCCCTCGGACGATTGCGTCTCTGCCACGCAGAACGTCATGGATAATTCCTGCCTCGATGCAGTTCGACAACGCTTAAGACCCGCGTGTCCATGATGAACTCTTGTCCGTGGCATGGAAAGATCAGGACATGAAGATCATCAAGGCCGGCTCTTCGACGGTGGCCAAAGCCTGCTACCGGGCAGGGGATGCCTTGGTCTTTGACCTACGGCTGCAAGAGGCGGGAGGGCACTTCAACATGGCACGGCTTCACGGTGTTAACATGAAGCACTGGGATAGCCCTGTCATTCAGACGCATGTCATGTCTCTTTAGTCTTGTATAAGGGCTGGTCCTTTGAAAGAGTAGCACTACTTCTTGCAAACCCGTGTCAGCGGAACCAGATGTAATGTTCGGGTGGCATATCATATCATCGTCAACTATCGTCCAAAGCGTGTAACTTGTAACCTCATATCATCCAGCTCCAGGTGAAGCGGACAGCAGGCTACGCCTACGAGATGCCGCGGGCTCGGACCGGAAAAGGGCCCACCCAGCACCTCCATCTGAGCGCAAGTGACCCAAGGCCGCTTGCAGATGCACTTAGATTGCTGGCTTGTGGTTCTGCAGCAGGACAGCAGTCTCTCTCACACACACAGACACATTATGGGATAAACGAGCTTCTGAGATTTCGAGTCATAAACCTGGCAAGAAGGCCTTTTCCGGATTACATCGCGGCCGACGAACCTGGCCAGCCTGGATTTGAGAGGCTGTCCCCCAAATATAAACATACCACTAATAATAATGATAATAATACTAATAATAGTACTCAAAAAATATTAATATTGTTAATAATAAGTCTTGTTAGTGTATTACTGTTATGATTAGTTGCATTACTACCATTAATCTTGGTGCTACTATCGGCCAATCTTGGTTGCTGGTGATGCGGCTGTGACATTTGCATCCGGCTACCTCAGACTCGTACCAAGCATACTGCAAGATGCTGCGAAGGGGAGTTGGAAAACAAGCCCTGCATGTTGCAGGACGTATAGAATCCTCATGCATGAATGCAAGCGTATGCTGCTACACACTTTCTCTGTCAGGCGTTCCACTCTCCAGTTGTCTGCGGCTTAGAGTGGCTTTCACACATCACCTGGAGTCAAGTTTAGTCCAGGAGTTTGCAGGAATTGATTGAAGGGCCGGGCTTGACACTGTCTTTGGTCTTGCACGACTGGCCGGTTGCCTTACTAGTAACAGTTTAAGTGCATAAGAAACGCCCCATCAGCGTAGGGGAGATTGCTCGAGCGCTGTGTCCTAAACCCTGAAACCCTGTCTCAGGCTCAACACTCAATGGCCAAGGGATTGAGCCCTGCAGAAAGCAACCGCACATGGTGTTTGTATCACAAGGCTTTGTCATGTTCATCTGCGTCTGGAACAACGGTTCACCTCTGTAGTCGTAGTCTCGTTTGCCATTGGTCTTGCTCCTTGTCCTGTTTTTTGGAGGAACCCGGTGAAAAACGGAACCCAGGTTGGCGGTCCATCGAGGTCATGTGGTGGTGCTTGGCCCCGCTCACACAGACCTGGCCACGGGCTGAACGTTTTAAAGCTTTCATGGCCTTCCTTGGCTGCGGCTTGCATGCTTGCTGTGCAGTTGGACAGGGGGTTCGAGAGTTGTGCTTCTGGGCTCGGGCTTATCTAGTGTCTCTGCGGCCTCGTCAGAAGAGTCTCTGAATCGGTTCAAAAGCCAATTTACTAGGTTTCCGTCCGCATGTATCTACTGCATTCTCTTGCTGATTATAGAGCTCAGTCTTCAGTGACTGGGTTTGGTTTGGCATTTTGTGTAGACTAGACTACATCCAGCTTTTGGAGATCCGGTTTAATGTTGACAAAATGAGAGAGTGCCCCCCAGGAACAGATCCAAACTGTGGGCGACGGTGCCTTCGTCCACTGGCGCGAGCCACTCTCAGAGGCAGCTCAAACAGCCGGGAGGAGCCCTCAACCCCCAAAACCCCGAAGCCGTTGGGGCACGCGTTTTCCTGGAATGGCTTGTGCTAAGAGGAAGCAGGGGTAGAGTATCGTGTGCGAGACCGGCAGCTTGTGCGTGTGAGCCCTCTCCAGGGACCTTTTGGCACCAGCAAGCTGCGCTTCTCCACGCCCGACAACGTAGATCTGTGCCTGAGCTTCGAACGGATCTGACCATTTTCGCTGCAGGAAGCGAGACTCATGCTAAATTTGGGCCCCGAGCCAGTTCGTGGGCCCAGAGATCTTGGGAGAGTGTCGTAAGCTGACAGGCTGCATAAGAGAAGCTGATTGGAGATCTTGCAGAGCAGCCTCAGGAAAGAGATCTCGCAGTTGCGGGCCGTAGTTTTTCCATTCTCCCCACGGATGGGCTTCGTGGAGTTCCTGCACAAGCCCAACAAGAAGCTCAGCTAGATACAGAACTGGTCAGCCAAGCATCTTTCATGATTTTGCAGTCGAACAGACGAGTCCACTGAAGAGAGTGAAGACACGCTGAAGTGGCATTAGACACGCTGTTTCCGCATGGGCAGACATGCAGCAGCGTCGGCAAACAGCCTGTTTTGTACCCAAGACTTTCCCGGATGATTCTGCTATGTATGCTCTGTAGTAGGTGCGTATGTGACATATATACATATATATATACACACATAACACTGTGTATGTATATAGGGTGTTATATATATATATAGAGAACTATCTATATATATATATATAGTTGGGTATAGTTAGTTGTATATATATATGCATGTGTGTGTATAAACATATATGTCTGTATGTTTTGTTTGCTTGTTTATTTACTCACCTGTATATTTGTTTGTGTATTCATAATATGTGTATGTGTACATATACATATACATATATATATATATATGCCTATTTATTTTTGGCTAGTTTATGTATTTATCTATCTTTTCAGTGATTTCTTCTCTCGATTGATTTATTATGTGTACCTTTACTACAGACGCAGATCGGGTCTTCGTTACGTAGTGTTAAGCATCGCCACATGAGTTGCAACCATGGGCTATAGCTACAAGCTTTACCATGCACGCACATGGGAAAGTTGGACATTGTGTCTTTTTAAGAAAACCCTAAACCCTAGGCAAGGCAGGCATCCCTGGTTTCACGCCGACTCGTACCTATGAACCTCGCCTGGCATGTCCGAGATGTGAGAGCCGAAACCCTAAACCCTAAACCCCTAAACCCTTCCAAAACTCCAGGCTCGGCTGGGGTGGCCTGCTGCGATCTTGTGAAGGCAGCGCTGGTTTCGCGAGGCTTCAGAGGTTTTGGGCTTCACTTGTGGGCAGGCCCTCTGAGGGCTTGGTCGCCTTAGGATTTCCGAGGCAAGAGCACCGAAACATGCATGTGTTCTGCAGAACCCTGCTCTACCTCTGCATGGAACGAATGTAATACTGCGTGCTGCTTGTGACGGTGACTGAGGAGAATAGCATGATTGGGAAGTGGGATTTCTGAATTCTATATTGCAAGCGGCATTCATCTTGACAAACCGACTTGCGCTTGCTATGTGGGTGGTGACTGACTCTCTGTCACCGCGTCCGATGTGGCCTGGCAATTACTGACTGCGTTGTCATTCTGGGACCGTCTCGGTCGAAGCGGCGCGCGAATTTGTCAGAAAACCCTAGAAGCCCTACCAGCCCTAATCAAACCCTAAGCCAGCCTACTTTGGCTGCAAAGTGGAGATTCTCTCGACTCCTCTCCGTCTTCTTGTACGGGTTCTTCTGTAGTGCTTATGGGTCTATGGTTAAGGGCTGACAGGGCTTATGGATTTTATAGGGCTTTGGGCTCGTGCAGTAGAACAGACAGAACTTGCTGGTCCCTCTAGGCATAAACCACAGTGGTGGTCCGCCGCGTGCGGAAGTGAAGGAAGCATTGCATAAACCGCAGGAACAGGTGTATGCTTGTAGTGGCTCATGCCGCAATATGAGAGTTTCAGGAAGTTAAGGAGCCTGAATTATTGCCAATATTATTCCTCTGGGTTCCTGTTACTATGTACATGCATAAAAATGAACCGAACGCCTATTGAAAATACTTGGGCCTTATATACACGGTAGATTCTTTGAGGGACCCTTCCGTTGAAGATGAAGACCCCACCTGCCTATCCGCTCTACAGGCCGATGTCCAGGGCGCTGAGATCGAGGTGGGTAGTTCTCTGAAGTAGGGTCCCTTTAAGGGTCCTCTTCATGAGGGTGTCATATTAAATTATAGCGTAAAAATCGGCCCAATTCAGAGAACTACCCAGGTTCTTCGAGGAGGACAAAGAACTCTGCGAAATGCGCGGCTGGTGCTCCTGGAGGCAACTTCGAAGAGGGACGGGCTAGAGGGCCAGGCCAAGATTTCAAAGATCTAGGATATAGAGAGTCTAGAGTTGAGAGTTTGAAATGCTGCTGCTGCCCTGCCCTTACATCATGTAACCGGCATTGCATCTTAAGGATGAGAGCGCGTTCTTCCAGAAATCCAAACCCTAAGCCTCCTCCTATTCAGGGGGATTTCTTGCTGCAGAGAAGGAGAAAAAGAGGCAAAACCAAAACAAGACTAAACAGCTAAGCCTGAAGCCCGCGGAGGACCCCTAAACCCCAAACCGTAAACCCTAAACCCCTAAACAGAATCGGGAACAAGATCAGCCACA
>CAJNJA010015681.1:0-11653 GCA_905231915.1 Symbiodinium necroappetens | reverse complement strand
CCACTGCTATGGCAGCTGAGCAGCACAAAGAGCTTCGCAATTGCAGTACGCAGTTGCAGGACGCCACGTGCTGAGGTTTCATCAATCCCGGCTTGACCTGCGAGACTGTGCTTGCATAATCCCTCAGGCGTCTTCAACAAGCTGAAGCACTATCACTTTCTCTTCTTTCGGTTCTTGCCCTTCATCCTGAATGCATCTCACGCGAAGCCGCTTGATCAAGATCGGTTGAAAAGACAGAAGCGGAAGCAAGAAATGTGGCAAGACTGACAATAGTGATGCTGCAAGCAATGCAAGCCGTTGATAACTGTT
Organism: Symbiodinium necroappetens; assembly: GCA_905231915.1. NCBI lineage: Eukaryota > Dinophyceae > Suessiales > Symbiodiniaceae > Symbiodinium > Symbiodinium necroappetens. The sequence continues at coordinate 11,344 of CAJNJA010015681.1, read as the reverse complement.
TCCAGCCGATGAGCATACAGTATTCCACTACGGCAACTGCCGATGCTACTGCCGCTCCCGCTCCTGCTCCTCCTGCTCCTGCTAGTAACTGCTAGTACTGCACTGAAAAAGCAGCAGCTGCTGCTGCTTCTGCTTTTTCGACGACGGCCATCGACGGCCACCACCGCCACTACCACCACTACTCACCACCATGAAGCAGCTCCAAATACTACTCCAGCCAACGGCTGCTGCTGCTACTGTGCTGCTACTGCTGATTGCTATTCAGTTGCGCTGCTGCCACCACTGCTGCAGCACGAAGTTGCGAGCAATCCAATGGCTATAACTGGAGATAAACGATGCTTACATTGGCATCAGTTGTCGTTATGGGAGCTTGCAGAATCGAGCCTTTCGTGAGTGCAGCGAGAGCAACAAGAAGACTTCCTACTGGGACACCCGAAGCAATGTGAGGCGCGAGCAGGAGCGGGTGCGGGAGATTGAGGGCGTGAACCATGATAATGGCATCGGTTTGCCACTTGGACTCGAACATTGGCTTCGGTGCTCGGGGGAGGGGGGGTGGGAGGGGACAGGGGAATCTGGACCGCACTGCAGGACCACCAAACGGCGATCTCGGAGTTAGAGAGAGGAGGTCGGTGCAAGCTCAGATTCGCCAATGGCCAGTTCGAAGCTTCAGAAGATACTGCCAGGGCTTGCAGCAGGGAACCCCAGCAGAAGCCCTCAGTAGCAGGATCCTGGATTTTCGAATCTTACTGTAAGGTGTTGGAAAAAGAGTGAGGGCAGTGAGGGGCCTCTTTTTTCGCTGGTGCTGTAGACCCATCAGCCCCCCTGGCCCTTGGCTTTTCGGACGCTACTCCGTCGTGCAGACGGAGAAAGGAGCTCAACAAAAGAAGCCGGAACCAGCCACGCAGCACTTGAGCCCGGGAGCTCTTCTCGAAGCCCCTTTGTTACTCTCAACCCCAAAGCCCGGGAATTGCCCAGGCTTCTCAAAGTGTGAGTGCTGAAACCTCTGGAATTCTCAGAGCCCAGAAACGACCCGAGCTCCTTGAGCCTTAAACCCTAAAAAAATAAACCCCAAACCATGAGGAGCCTTGCCTGCTTGTGCGAGTGTGAGAGTCGAAACCCTAAACCCTAAACCAGGAGTCTGGGTTTTCTCTGCAGTGCGGCCTAGTCAGCGAAGCGGGTGGGAAAAAAAACCAGCAAAATTCCAGCAAGGCTCTCGCAAATAGCAGAGGTGCCGGAGCTCGGACCCTCGGCTGTCTGTCAAAAAGACATGGCTTGGGGCCGGTTTCTGGGGTTTCTGAGGAGAAGGGGGACGGTCTTTGGGGCTTATCAGGTATTTATGGTTATCAAGGCGGGTTTGCAAAGGGTTCTTCGCCTCTTCTAACCGGATCGAGACGCGGAGGAGTGTTTAGAGGGGTGCAGGGGACGTTAAGGCGTAAAGGTTTCGTACTCTTCTATCCGTGACACGAGAGACTGCTAGGATTTTTTTGTGCTCTTAGGTCCGACTTAGTTGTGTGGCCAATTGCTTCGCAAGACAGTCTTTGTGCCCATGCTCCTTCGGCGGTCCTGGTTCTCTTGATCCCAGAGCCCCGGAGCCTGAGATGAGAGATGAGAGCCGAATAATGGAGTTCAGTACGTCAACACCGCCTGTTGATGCACATGGATGCGCATGACCTTGGCACGAATCAAAAGAGGCATCCCGTACATGACACACCGAGGACTTTGGAGCAAAGAGCTGCAACCTCCGCCGAGCGATTTTCCAGCAAGCCACACAGTGACGGGTTGCATTTTCACTCCGAAGTTGGAGGCAGCGCAACGATGCCGCTGAATGGTCTCCTGTTGCTGTTCTCATACAAAGGTGCTCGTTCGCGAGCCTGCAGCGTGCGGGAGTGAGTGCATCTGGCTGTTCGGAGAATTCATGTATATTCATGTCATATTAACAGTTATTAACCACCATCGTGAGATGAGCTTGGTTACCGTGTGCCGTATTTAAGTCGTAAGGCTGTTGGTCGAAAGCAGCTGCCCCTGGAGGACTGGAAGCCTTCCGAAGCCCTTGACGCTTTCATGCAGAGGAGGGACGCCCAAGGCCGCAAGCCGGCTGTGATCACCTTCGGATGCTCGGCCATGCGTCCAGGGTCTCCGCGCACATGACAGTTGTTCGGGATAGTAGCACGGCTATGCTCCACTTGGGGTACTGTGGCATTCCCCCCAAACCTGCCTTTGATCTTCGCGGTTCTTGGCGGTTTCCATGTTTCCGTGGCCTTTGTAAGCATTCAGATTCAGATCATGCAAGGCAAGAATCCAAGAGGGACTTCTGGAGTATATAGCAAGTTTCGGGAGTGAGGGCGCCATGGATTAACTGACTAACGTAGGGCAGAGGTAGCAAGACGAGAATGGAGTCAGACAGTACTATCGAAGAGCAGCCGTGCCTCACAGCGACAGAGCCACGGGAACATAGCGGCATCATGTCAGTATCATCGCTGCACTTGGACCACATGGCACTGAAGTGGATGTCTCGACCTTAGCGAGGATCTATGATGTCGATGGGCATCGAGAAGGTACAGGACAGTACCCTACAAGCTCTTCAGAAGATGGGCATGAACGTTGTGAATTTCGTCTCGAAAGCGCCGAAGAAGAAGGACAACAGCGAATTTACTTTTACTGTCTCCTCTGCTGGCGAAGAAGCAGGAGCTGGTGTCTTTGAGCTCGTCTCTCGACTCAGAATTCCCGCGAGTGTTTTACGTTCTTGGTAGACGTTGTAATCACATCATAGATTTGCCTGAAACGACCAATGTATATCTATGTTGATTGCTTCAGACAGCACCCACACTCCGCCCGTAAAGACTGTCTTGCGGCCTTCAACTTTCAATCCTTGCACAGTCCCAGGACTATGCCCCTTTCGACTGGCTGCTGCCTTTGGCCAGTGTGGTGATCTGCCACGGCGGCGCAGGAACGACCTTCCGTTCCCTTTGGGCGGGCGTGCCCGTCGTCGTGTGTGGCTCTCACAGCCAGAAAGCTTTTGTTGGTTATCATTTAGTTGTTGTCAAGTTGTTCTCCGGCACGCAAGCAGTGATCGCTTGTAGCTTTGCTGGGATGGCAGGCCCAGTGATTTCCCCGCTGGTGGCCGATCAGTACGGGCACGGCGAGTTCTTGGAGCGCAAGGCCTTAGGCAGCATGATCGAGCCCACGCTGCCCAGCGTGGAAGAGTGTCAAGTGGCCATAGAGCGGGCCTTAGGTTGCACAAAGAAATGCATGGAGACCGGCCTCAGAATGCAGAAGGAGGATGGGGCTGCTGAAGCGGCAGCCGCCGTGGAACGCTCTGTGCTTCAGTTCAAGGCTAAGCCTGCAGAGTCCCGCAGCGGTTGCTGCGTGTCTTAGTGTCCTAACAGCTACGGTTCGGGCAGCACTGCTTTTCGAACGTCGAATGTCGTCGTGCTGCGTGTGCTTTCACTCGACGCAAGAGCCGCGGTGTGTGTCGAGGGGCACCCCCTGCGACGTTTTAAGTTGCAGCATGGAAAGTTTGCAAGTGGCCGTGGTGCCTCTGTGTTAGCTTAGACTGCTCTTTGCTGGGGATAGCATGTCAATGTGATCGCATCCGAACGACAGGCAAACTTTCGGCGAAGCTGCGAATTGCTTCATGTGTTTTTGCTCCAGCGAATTTGGCTCGGGGAAAAACAAGGCTCGGCTACTCTGTTAGATCATGGCCTGGGGCACTCTCTCCGAATCGATGCTTGCACCTTTGTTCTGGCTCAGACAGCATGAAGCAGCTTCAGGAGTTTGCCCCCCAGAGCTGAAAACCTTTGGCAAAACAAGCCAAAAACTGGCTACGGCAAACCCGCTGTGGCCAACGTCACGACTGCTCCAGAATCTGTGAGCCCGCGGCCCTCGAGCCAACACTCGAAAAGGTGAAGCCGAAGCCCAGCCACCTCAAGCAGAAAATAGTTTGCAAACCGGAAAGCATCCACCAAAGTCTATGCAAGGGTCCTTATTCCAGTAATTTCGTTTATCCCTGACCATGAGATAGAAGTTCTAGGATCCTAAAGAAGACCTCTCACATAACAAATGACAGCCTCTACTTCCGAGGGGAGCTCCCGCGAGCCAAATATCCCCCATGCAGTCTTTAAAGATCTATATACAACAGCCTTTCCCAAAACATCCTCATTCTACTTACCAAAGCATATATCCCCCATACCGTAACAGACCCCTCGAAACCCTATTCTAACATATTCTAGCTACCGACGTTCCCTCCTTTTGCAAGAATCTTCTTGTGCGCTGGAAGAATGGCAGCTTCTGCTGGGGGCGGCCTCCGGGTCTGAAGAGACTCAGAGAGATGAGGAGGCCCCCCCCGAAGCCTCGTAGTTTAGTTTTTTTTTGTGGGTTTTCTGGGATGTGATCGGGGTTACAGAAGCAGAACTTTCGGGTTCATGGAATTTTGGGGGTGTTCGGGATTTACGGTTTAGGGTTGGTGAAGGGTTTAGCGCAGGGGCCAAGTTCCCAGGCCGCTCAAGCAGTGCCCCAAAAACCAAGTTAGATACTCGTATTTTTCTGTATAGTAAGATTCTGCTTTTATTGCTGTTATAGGTGGTACCGGGACCGGTCAAAAGCGCCGAATGCTTGAAGTGGCGCCAGATGCTGCTTCGAAAAGGCTCCATCCAGGACCCAGGATCTTGGCCGGTGGGGTGTGAACCCCACAAGGGGGTGTGGCGTCAACTCTGAAGCCACATGCGCGCGGCACACGCCCGAGCTCGCGCACCAAGTGTTTCCATACTTGGATCCAGACGGCATCGTGTTTCAAAGTGTTTATTTCGCGCTCGCGACAGGCGCGAAAAAACGTGCAGAAGCGCTGCGATAAACAGGTCTCCGCGCACGAGGATATCACACAGTCCCCAGATCCATCCAGCACCGCTCCTTCGTAGCGCCGGTGTTCATTTAAGCCGTGCCCTGCAGAAAATGTGAAGGAGAACTCCGCTGAGGCCCCCCAAGCCCGCTCCTTCAAAAAGCCCGATTCCCAGGTCCTCCTCTTTCTCCATGGTGGAGTCGGGACCCCGCCTAGGGCACGTTTGTCAGGACGCCCCGAGAGCTTTCGTGTGCCACAAGGAAGTTTCTGGATTTCTCGATTGTGCTGTAGATTTCCGCACCTTCATATTCGGGTTGGGGAGCCATAAGTACTGCCGCCTGGCCGGCGCAGTGCAAGAGTCTTGCAGGCAAGAGGGGTTTTATGTGGACAAAGTACTTCCGAAACTCGAACATACGAACATGCTTAGTAGACTCACGTTCCCAGGTTCTTTCGGCATGATGCTGCCATCGGGCTTGCAGGTCACTTCCCAGTTCCCATACACCCCCCGAAGTGGCCCAGGGCCGAAGAGACTCGATAGTTCCTGTACTCAAGAAACTAGAAAGCCAAGAACACCTGCGGTTTAGGGTTTAGGGGTTTGCAGGTAGTTCTTTTCTCGCTTGCTGGCTTCGGCCTGCTGATTGCCCTCATCGTGGCCAGCAGCCCGCAGCTAGGGCGGCAACTGTTGAGGGCCACTCACCGCGCCGCCTTACTGTGGGAATATGCACATTTTGTAGATAAATCACAGGGGTGTGTACGGCCCGAGCTTTCGTGACCGGCTCGCAATTTTGCAAAGAGTTGTTCGGAAGTTTTGGGCTAGCAGCCGTGACGAAAACACTACTTTCAAGCCGCGTGTTCGGGAAACCTTCTGGAGTCGGAGCCCAGCCTTTCAATGTTTCGCTGAGCTTGTAGTGATCCGCCTGCTGGCACCTCCCCTGAAACCTACGCACATACCTCCAGATGCAGCCTATGCTACCTTCTGTGTTCGGTATGCTTGTCTGCCGCGAGCCACGCGTCCCTCTGCTCACTGTGGCATGGCATCCAGCTGAGTCCAAGTGGCTCAGCAGGACTTTTCCAAAGCACGGCCCGCAGTCTGAACATAAACCCAAAGCAGCATCCAGAGGCCGAACAGAAGAATCGAAAGCAGAAGAAGCGAAGGCGAGGCCCGAAAAAGGCCTGGACATCATACAGAGGTCGAACAAAGCCAGGGACTCCCTGAAAGCCAGCAGGCACAAAGCACACACCAGGCGCTCTACCGTCCAAAACCGACCTGCTGACACGGAGAGGGCACAAGAAAGCAATCCGTATAGGACGGGGGGAATCCCAGGCCCGAGGACAACCCCCAGTCTGCGGACGGCGTGGCAAGTCCGCGGCTGAGAACTCAGGCGGCGAGGGCGCCCTTGGCATCCTGGCAAGACCACTTTCTGTGGGAGTTGAGGGGTTCACTTTTAAGGTGTTGCCTCTTTTTTCCCCCGCCCTGTGGGTGTTCTGCAGTCGTTGGGATTTGAAGTTTCCAGGGTTTGTGAGGCTTCGCGTGTCTTCTTGTTGAGCGGGTCTTGGGCGATCTTGAAAGCACATGCGCAAAAGACGCCAAGCAGATGAACAGAGCAACCTCGAGAAGAGGCAGTTGCAAGCGCCGATTCGCTAGCGGTGACAGGTAGCGGCCATCTTGGCGCCGAGCCTTTGCAGCTTCCGCAGAGCGCGAGTTCCCCAACTTACTAAACTAAGCCGGGAAGCCTGAACCCTAAACCCGTTATCATGTGCTCTCGCCGAGTTGTCTTTGCCGAGCTTCTCCGTGATCCTGCCGCCCGGGGAGGTGCCAGATGAGTTCCAGTTTCTGGGCCGGGGAGCCTGCATCAATCAGAAGCTTCTCCAAAAACAGTCTTGATATGCGCCGCCCCTCACCCCACATGCTATGTTAATTTATAGGTATTTAGGGACGGGCACTGGGGCACCAGATTCTCTTGGCAAGCCACTCCTTCAGCCTTCAGCCTTTAGCTCAGAAGTCTCACGCCCTCCTACTTTAAACATCTTTGGAAGCCGCCCAAAAGTTCTGGCACAACTTCACCGTACTCCTAGAACCCCCCAACATTTATAAGCCCAATGCGGGCCAATATACCCCAACCCCTAAACTTTCCAGACCTTAAACCCTGTACCACCTAAACCCTGAACTCATGACCCTCAAAGGAAAGGCGAACCTTTCTGGGGCAGCTCCATGCAGTACATCTCGCCGCCCCAAGCAGACGGTTCCAGCTTGGAGTGCACCAAACTCTGCCAGATGCTTCCGTCCTGCACGGGCTACCAGGTGCCTGGTTAGGGGCTTCGGTTTTTTTCTTTTTTTTGAGGGAGGCGTGTTGTTTTTTTCTGTAGGCGGCTGGATGTTCTGTGTTCTGGGCTTTGGGCTTTAGGGTTGACAACAGTTCAGGCTTAGGTGTTGCACTTACATAAAGTCGGCTTGTCAGAGCGACAAAGCCCTCAAACCTCAACCAAGCCCGGAACCCTCAGCCCCAACAGTCTTTTTGACATTATGGGCCTGTCTTCGATGATTCCCCAACTGACCTCGCTTGTGGGCTTTGATCCTTAGCTATGCGAGAGGGAAAAAAACAGCCCGCCAAAAAAAAGCACCAGAAAAAAAGAAGCCTTCACTCTCCACTCGTCGCGCAGGCCGAGGGCGCGAGCTGCTTTGTGATCGCCGACGGCGTCTTCCGGCCGAGCGCTGCCCGGGGGGGTCGCAGCGACACCAGGCGAGGAGCTCAGAGGGAAGAAGATTTTCTTGAATCAGGGGCTTTAGTAATGTTAAGTAGTGTATAGGGTTTTAGAGTGCTTCCATAGGAATTTTAGGTGTAACTAGGGCCAGGGCCTTTTTCAGGAGGCTTGGCTGCAGAAGGGGCCTTTTGCATGTCAACAGGCCTGGAGTCCACCAGTGTTCTGATATTGGCTGTCATGGTTTCGGTTGACAACTTGCCAGGCAGTCAAGCCCTCCCTTCGAACGCCTTACAACAGCACGTCGCTAGGAACATCACAGGCCAGAACAACAACCTTCGCCCAGCAAATCAAGACGGCAGTTTCGCTCCCATACATTTCGGGTTAGAGCCAGGGTTTCGGGCTGATCCAATGGTACATCCGTCCGATCTGTCTCATGTGCGAGTCAGTGCGTGATGCTCAGGTGTTTCTGGCGTCATCCAGTGCTCCGGAAAACGCAGCCACTTGTCAGTGAGCGGCTGTTGCTGGACACAGCCCCAATAAACCCTCTTAAGGCATCAAGTGACGGAGCCAGCAGGATGTATCTTTTGAAAAGGAGCTGCAGGGATGTATGGCTGATCCGAGGAAAGAGCCTCAGTTTGCATAGGCGATGCTGAAAGAGAGAGGGCGCCGAATTTTGTTAGGAAGAGGCTGTCTGGAACAAGCTCCCCATGCGGGTGACACCCTGAAAGCCCTCGACACAAGCAGAAGTATGGCTCGTCGAGCCAAGGGGTGCCTATGCTGGCCAGCAGCTGCCGATCCCGCAGATCATCTGGACCTCGCCGTCACGGGGGCCTGAATCACAATCAGAATGAGGCTTTTACACTACAGTACAGGCATGTAGGGACTCAAAGGGGGACAAAAAAACCGAACTGACTTGTCCGAGCTGTGAGAGCGCAACGGGGACATGATTACAAATTCTTCAGGCCGACAGTCCTGAGATGCATCATGATGTCACCAAAAGGGGAAATTGAAGTCTCGTGAACCTTGAGCCTGGAGCCCTACACTCCTACGTCCTAAACGCTAGGATCTTGCGCAGGAGATCCCTCACAGTGCCTTTGGGGCCACAAGCACCAACCCCCTAAACCCTAAGCCTTTAGAGCCTTGCCTGCCTGGTGCGAGTGTGAGAGTCGAAACCGAAGGCTTCTTCGAGAGCGAGTGCTGAAACCCTAAACCAGCCAAAACAATTCAACCTGAACCCCAAGCCTTCGCCGACAAAAGACACACCGAAACGGGAAAGAGGGGGCCGTGGAAAAAAGAAGAGTGCGAAACGCCGAAGAAGAGGCGTGATGAAGTCTGGCCGCGAGGAGCTTCTGGCAAGCTTTGCCCGATGCTCCCGTAGCGCTCACGGAGTTCGTGGAGGCCAGGGCGGAAAGCAACAAATCGGCAGATGGCATGAAGGATTTGAGCTGCAAGACTCTGTAAGCCCGAAGCACTGACCCGGAAACCCGAAGCAGTCTACAAAAAGGGCCTTGGATCATCGAAGCAGCGCGCTTGTCTCGCACAGTCTCACCGGAGCGCAAAGATAGCTGCAGAGCAGAGATTCGGGAAGCCTAAAAGCCCAGTGCGGCCAGATAAAGCCCTAAACATCCAAAATCCCCAGAAGGGGCAAAGAAAGTCCATCCCCCCAGGCCTGTCTGGCATCGTGGAGAGCGCTGAACCCCCACCACCAGATTCGGCTCCCTGACCGAAGGAAAGAGACCCGGAACCAAAAAAAAGAGGGACCTCTCCCAGATAGGCCATTGAAAACGCCTGCGGATTCTTGTGTAGTCAGGGCTTCGGGTTTTTTTTGGAGTCGCGATGATTGGGGTCAAGATCTTAGGGCCTTGCAACCTGGAGCTTGAGCCACTTTCTGTTGGAGAGTTTCGCTTTCGGGATGAACTTCGTTGGGGCTAGGTCCTGGAGTTTTCTGCTTTTTGAAGTGCCACATCTGTGGAGCTCACCGGAGCTTGGAAGGTAGCAGCCGCCGGAGGGATGAGCATGTCAACCTGCCGGTAGTGATATGCCCCAAGAGGACCCAGGTGATACTCCGCACAGCCGAAGCCACCTTAAACCCCCAACCCTGAACCTTGTCGAATCCAAACCCCTAGTGCATCTCTGAAATCCCAGGCTCCTCAACAGCGACTCGGTGAGCGAGCAACTGGAGCTTGCAATGCTTGCGACCCCTCACGGTTTGAGGTTTCCGCGCGATAGGAGGCGGCTAGAGGTGAGGGTGTTAGACCTCGCTTCATATTCATGTGCCTGAAGGGGCTCTTCTTCACAGCCCGCCTTGGCCCATGGTCCATTGGGCAAAGCAGGGATGCTCGGAGCACCCGCTCAGCTCAGGTATCTCACGGAGCAGGAGCTGCCGAGGACCTTCCGATTTCTGAGCATCCAGCACCGCTCCGATGCAATTCGTGGCTTCGCTCGCATCTCCGGGGGGTCGAGCACGTCAGCGTCAGAGTTTTCGTGTAGCATGCGCTTCAGAGGGTGGCCTCTTTTTGGAACCTTGAACGGGGAAGGGAGGTTTCTTGGGAGCTGTGGGGTTCTGGAGCTGCAGATCTCTTTCGTGCGGATAAGGTCTAGCGATTCTCAAGAAGTATGGCGGCATTTGGGTTGATGCGACCACCTTCATGACAAATCCGTTGCGAGAGCTGCTGGGCGACAACCCGAATGTGCGCACCTTCTTCGCGCTGCCATATCCCTGGACGGATCAGTCGCTAAAGGATAATGACTCCAGGCCGCAGCAGCAGTAGTCTGAGGGCGTGTTCGGTCTGTCCCGGAGACTTCCTGTGGAAAGGCCGTGTAACCGGCGAAGGACATGAAAGTTCCAACTTTAGGCTTGCAGTATCTTGCAGCCTTGCATTCAGCTGCAGCGTTGCGAGCCTTGGTTTGGAATGGGATGCGCTGGGAGATGACTCCCCGGCCCAAGGACACTCGAGTGAGCTGGATCGATCATCCTCAGAACTGGTTCCTGGCAGCTCCTTCTGGGGACCTTTTCATCCATCGGCTGCAGCAGTGTGTGTGGCAGTTCATGGACGGGGCGCCGCGGACTGCAAAGCGGCCCTGATGGGGCTGAAGCCTTCAACCATCTCTGAACCCTGGGCCCAACTTTATAGAGCCGTCGGTAGTCAAGGTTTGGAGTTTACGCTGGTGATATGTGACATCCTCACATGAGGCCTCGGCCAAATTCTGTTCTGCTACATCCTGCTCCGGTAGCCTTGTGAGGGCCAAGTCCTTTCAAAGACCAGCGTAATCCGTCAACAGCTCCAATGAAGCGCAGGTAAAGTTAAAGATTTCAAGTTGCTGTGCCAGGGGTCTCCATGCGTTTGGAACAATGAACATCGAGTTTCTGTTTGGGGCGAAAAGTCTGAGCCCTTTCGTGTTGCAGGGAGGGCCGATAACATCCCGACAGAGCCCGCTTGTTTTCGATCCCGGTGGGAGTTTGTTAGTCGTTTGGACATTGAAAAATTTGCTTTTCTGTTGCGTTTGGGCCGGAGGCACCGCGACAGCGTCCATATGTTCTCGATCTCGGTGGGAGTTTGGTTGTGGTTCGGGACGCAAAAAAGTTTGACGCTGGGGCTGGCAACATCCCGACAGCGGCAAAACCCCGACAGTCCTTGTTTGAATCTCGGTGGGCGTTTGTTTGTGGTTAGGACGCTGAAGCCTTTAACCCCTTACGTGTTGTCGCTTGGGGTCGCATGGGAGTTTGTTTCTAGGGACGCTTAAAAGTTTGGCCAATGTAGTGTGGCAGTGGGAATGCCGGCGACAGCCCCCCCCCCCCCCCCCCCC